>JAVFBZ010185557.1:0-34677 GCA_032466195.1 Katharina tunicata
ATAGTCCCGGTTTCAGAGGATGTAGATATGGAAAAATATCCGATGGCTCTGTATCTTGCGGGCCTGCGCTATAGGTATATAATAAAAGCTTATATCTTTTTGTAAAATGTTACCTGTGAATTATATCAATTCACTTTGAGTCAATTAAGTAGCTGTATAGTGGTGGATTATTCTTTAAGTATTAAATCGAGATCAATGGAAAGCAGCAGAATGACCGAACAAAACTATTTACTGCCAGACACGAGACACAAAGCTTTTAACCACTATGGCAATATGTTAATAATCGCGCCAAAAAAGCAACCAATGTAAATTTGTATTGACCGTCCACCTTTATGCTTTTAATATCTCGTTGATTTATGTCAATGGAATACAAGGAAGAAATAATTTCAGAAACACATGTTATGTGGACTGAAATGACAGCTCGAAAAATGAAGCCCTATGTATAAGGGCGATATGTTTTAAGTCGGCATTCATGCTGTCATATTTTGCATTGGACGAATGGTATCCTTTCCACAGAGATAAGCGTTCAAGTGAACATCCTCCCAAAAATAGTATTTAATTTATTTGACGTTCATTTATTTATTTTTTTATTTACGAGTGGAATACTTCTACAAATGACGCTAGATACAGGTAGCAACAAGTACAAGTGTTTCATATATTATCGTCTCTTTTGTGCGGATATAAACATAATGTTTATTGTTTATTTTCAGATGTAAGGTCAACAGGAAGGACTATGTCCCAATTACAGATCATTGGCCAGCTTTATTGTGGGAGGAAAGCTGAATAGAACCCAGAAAACCCACGACCTTCCGCTGGCATACTAACCCATATACAGTCCGAGCATGTGCTTGAACTCCCGGACTCAGAGGTGAGAGGGATCTGTGGACCACGAGCGTACACTCTAGAAATGTGCGCTCTTGTCCACTCCGCCACGGAGGCCTGAATAAGGTAAATTTACCTTACTAACCAACAAGCATTGTCAGTTGTTGTTGATTGTTTAAGGTTTGCGATAGTATTATTGAAAGTATTTCAGGTTATGCACTTATTCACAATTCTCAAAGTTTAAACAGAAATATTACGCCTATTAAAGGACAAGAAGCTGTATGCGTTTACAATCGTATGCCATCCCTTGGGCTAAAGTGTACACGGTATGTGTATGCCTGTTTTGTTATTACAACAACATTAATTACAGTTGAACTAAGGACTGAGTTTGTTTCTTAATACGAATAACGAAAAACACAAAATGTTTTATGTGTATCACATTGAGAAATCAGCCTTCAAATAACAGCAAAATATGTTGATTTAGGGAATGTTATCTGTTCTCGGAAAAGCACAGCAGTTGACAGCTGGTGGTACATTTCTTCATTATAATAACAACAAAGAAGATACTTGTTAGTTTTTATCAAAACAGATGAAGTTAAAGTTTTGTTCGTTTGTGGGATAGGGATTGTACTCCGTACAGAACGGCTTCATGGTGCTCCTTTGTCCAGAGGGCATAACAGGGCAGGAAGTAAACAGCGAATTCGTTCTTTGTTATCCAAATAACAACAATCGCAGTTGAATGTAGCTGGGAGTTCATTTTTCGTGTTGTGGGTATATCAACAACGCAACTGCTGATATCAGAGGTTACCGGCAAAAGGGCTGAAACGAGCAAGGAAGTCGTCTGTTGTTCAAATAACAGAAAACGCAGTTAAAGATAGCCGATAGCTCGGTTCTTTGTTTTTTGAATAACGAATTACACCCAAAAAAGAAAAAAAACTCTCTGCTGACTTCCGTTCTACACAATCTTTAATGTGTTTATTTTAGCAATATTACATATACCCGAATAGACCATTATCAGGGTATTATATATTTATTAGGAAATACATGTATAAGACATATATTTGATGTGCATATCAGTAGACTATTTATAGCAATGTTAGGGAATGTATTTTGTGCTCGTTGGGAGAATGTTTCTTGACATGGAAGTTTCTGTAGTTAAGATTGTATCACAGATTCTCCCAACTGTGCGGCTAAATATAACTCGTGTGATGCTTTTCGACACAAATAACCGTGTTAGTAACTTTATTCAGTGAAAGGAGGACTTAATATTATCTTTACAGTCACCGCACAACGACGATACTCTGATGAAAAATGAATTTCTCAAATAAACCGTCGATAATGAGGCAAGAAAAGAAATATCCAACCATGTACGTAATCAACAATCAAAGTATTGTCCAGAGAAATAGAACAATTGATTCGAAACATCCGTTTTCGTCCGCGTGCTAATATTATCACTAAACACCAGTATGAAGCCACAATCCCATTTATTTCGACATACACAGAGATAAGGAAGCGTTGAGAATTCCATGATTTATAAAATGTAGCCAATCTAGTGTCACATATATCTGAGAAGCGTATTTCTATTATTTCTACTAGACTGCATGAACATAAAATTACTGCTGGATAACATGGTCTAAAATCCGGTATCGTTCGCATATCGTGTGAGTGAAATAACCTTACGTATGGAGTTAAGCCCCAATCAATCTATCAGTCAATCAATCAATCAGCCAGTCAGTATCGTTTGCATATTGGCCTGACAAGCCGACACGTGAGTGAAATAACATTACATAGCATTTAACCTCAATCAATCAATCAATCAATCAATCAATCAATTAGTCAGTCAGTGTCGTTTGCATGTTAGCCTGACAAGCCAACATGTGAGTGAAATAACCTTACGTACACATTTAACCCCAATAAATCAATCAATCAATCAGTTTATTCTCACTTGTAATTATAAGACTTGCACGTGTTTTACCAGTTTACGGTTTCCATATTACAGGGAGATGAGAGCCTTGTTATTTCTCGACATAGTGTATGTAAAAGTGTACAAAGTATTTTAAATAAAAGATCAGGAATAGAGTCTTTGATATAACCTGTTATTGGTTTCTGCGGAAATCAACCATTATATGAGTTGATATGAGTATAAGAAATACAAATAATAAATACAAGGCGGTATATACGAATTTCCGTTTTAATATATATCGTGAGATTAAAGAAAAAAACATTAGCATCAAAGCAATGATATTAGCTTTTTATCCAATGAAATCGAAAAAAGGCAGCTATATTAAAACTTTGTAAAAGATTACATAAATCAGAAAATCTCTATGGATCCAGACGTTGGTATCCGGTATTTCATTGAATTTCATGTATCCATACGTTTTTATTGATCTCTGGTCTGCTAATTTAGACACCAAAGTCTTGATATAAACAGTAATTGCATCGTTTATGATTCGAGCCATATTGTACTTTTTTATGATCCATAGAAGAGATAACAGAAAAGTGATGATATTATTATTTAATAAAATATATATGGACTAATGTTAAAATCACAATCTGAACATTAAATATTAGGTTTGACTGGTGACAATATAATAATAAGTTTAAATATTCTGTCGATATCGGCTTCATGCTTGATAGTCTATCTTATAATGGATGTACTATCGCAATCGCCTGTTGTATGTTATACACAAAAACAATTCACCTGCTCACTGTGGTTTGCTTTATATTGTTGATTTTATTTATTTTGTTTTTTTTAACGTCGCACTCAATGGTATTTTACTTCATGGCGACTATAGAAAGCCTCTGTCTGGTGGAAACGGACTATAAATCTATCAAAAACCGGCGATCTCCGTTGCCACCAACATCTTCCGGTATATATCAGGACGATCAACAGATGGAATTAAAGGTAACAATGGTGGGGACAAATTAATCCAGGTCCTGTTGATACCTTAGATTAAAAGGCAAATATTTTAACTTTATGCTACGAATAAAGAACTAATTTTAAATTATTATAGCAAATATATTATCTCCGTCACACGCGCATACTTTGGCCCCCAAATAGTATAAGTCCTGTTTAAACAACACCAGGGCGCCCAGTGACCCTCGGTCAGTCGCCGTAAGTCGACGACAGGGGAGTGAGAGATAAGAGGAAAATCAAAGGCTGAAGGTGAAAATCAAAGACGGAAGTTGTGAGAACAAAGCTGGAAGTATGCCAGATCAACGGTGATTTCCACAGGTAAACAATCTGCTCAATCGAAAGTTGAAAGTAAGGCTTGCGGTCGAAAGGTCCAACGCCGATCATAATTGAAATCCATCCCATATACTAAATATATGAGGGTACGGTGACACCCACTACATTGACTGAACCGTCTGCTAGAATATAACCGCAGTTGCTAAGTGCTGGGAAGGAAAACCTTTTACCTAGGAGGGAAATCTGACCGATAATCGTTTAAAACCAATGTCGTTGTCAATATCTAACAATTAGTTTGCAGATGGCCGACCTTAACAAATTTATTTGATAAATCCAAGCGTAATGGTCCAAGGAAAACAAAATCGGATTTGACTAGCGCTCAATAGGGCTCGATGCTACATATACAAATAATCAGATAAAAAAACTCTAGTACATGTTTATTTTAAAGTCAAGATTAAGAAGAAATCAATATGAATTAAATTATCACATGCTCTATTGAGAAGTACACTAATACCCTCGGTCGCGTGATAAACCTATGTAGAACAATGTAATATATATTATATGACCATTTTAACCGCTATGGTATCCTATATTCTGCTACATCCGACTGGAATTTAAATATACAATTGAGAAATGATTGGATTAATGTAAACAGCTGGCAACCATGTTTAGTCTTCCAGTTCAAGATTAATTACAATTTGGTTCAAACAAGCAACCGTAGTTGGATCCAGGCCTGGTTGAAGTGAAACTGTTTATCCGGTGAACAAAACAGACTCTCGTTTGTAAATTCCAATTACCTACTCCTTCTCATCAAATGGTCGATTAATAACATTGCTTCAACAACAATGTCAAACAGTAGGTAATTGAATACCGATATTCGATGTTCAAAGTTGAGTAATTATTGAAACAAATTTAGTATAGATAAGTGTTCTGAATAGGTATGTCAGTTAGGTTTTAGTCGTAAAAATGTATTAAGACATACATAACAAATACAATACATCACATACAATTGAATATCATGTTTAGACAGAATCTCAAACTGGTTTATGTATAGCACATGTGTCACTTTCTACAGGTTTTAGTCGTAAAATATGTATAAGACTGATCATGTCATGACATAATAAACACAATACATCACATACAATCCCATATCATCTTAAGACAGAATCTCGAAATGGTTTATGAGTAGCTCATGTGTTTCATATGTTATTGTATACATGATTGCAATAAATTTAACTTTTCCAGAATAAAGCATGCTGAATTGTTTATTATTTTGCTTGCAGCCATGCAGAGCGTATGTCGTGAATATACTTACAGCCCAAATTAAGTGATTCTAAGTAGATAGACCGCTTAAAGCTGTTTTCAAAATTGTTGTTTTGAAAGTTTTAATTTGTTGGTTATGGTCGGATTAAATATGGTGGTTTGTTCATAACACCTGTGTGATCATGAGATAGGTATTTTTCAAGTAAGTGTTATTTATCATAATGTGAATTTCAAGGGATACATACCTGTTTGATTATGTTTTTGCATGTTATGTACAACTTGTATTGCGTGAAGTGTCAACCATACAAAACTATTATTTAGTTGGCTATAACATTTTCAGAAACTGCTACATACGCTTGATACACTCAGACCCATTTATTTTGAGGGTTAATTCCATGTTTGATTCCATCAGATTCGTTGACTGCCCTATACAGCATTAAGTAGTGCTGCACATTGATTATTTCCGTATATAGCTTTCCAAAAAAATATGTGTGATTTTAAACGTGCGATGGAAGAACAATAGTTTATGGTTAAAATATGAGAAACGTCAAAAGTGCAGAACTACCCAATATTCCATCTATAGCTTATTATCGTATGTGTACTTTTGTACATTAATGTGAAGTCTTGAAGTTTTTGGATTACTTGTCACATAATTAGAGTAAAAGTGTATTCATCGCAGCAACTGCCTAATTTATAAAGTAACTGATCCATATATTGTGTCGGGGTGATATGAACCTGTATGATCAAACGTACAATAAGGGTTTTGGCTCTATCATTCGACTTTATGTTAATGTATTTTTCCAAGCCGCATCAATCGTTATTTGTTTAATTCCCTCTGCTCACAGATAATTCCATTTTGATCCTTGTTCTTATCAACCGGTTTGTTGTCCTGAACATTCCCAGGTCATATTGTATACCAAGTCCTACACACATTTGAAGCAAATCATTTTATTTTGCCTTATGCAAAACAACACTGGATTTTCAATTCTGATCGCATGTACAATATGTTTTGGCTATAGCAACGAGGGAGCTCGGAAATTAAAACAGTGGCCAGTGGGCTTCGGCCAAGTTACGCCAAAAACTAAGGTGTTTGTTTCTGGCACTCACAATCCCGAGACCTTGTTAATAACTAGTCCATAAAGAATACAGCGAGGGAAGCGCCATATTTCAATGGACATATATTTCAAATATGCTTAAGCTACATGTAAATATTTTCTTTAAGATTTGTACGTGTATAGAAAGAGCGTGCTGAAAATAGATGTTTTTATATGGAATAACATTTTCTATTTTTCTCTTTTGATAGGCGTTCAAATAATGCAAACTAGTTTATTTTCTGTAAACAATTTTATTAATGAAAATAAAAACAAAAGAAGAACAGCCTTTTACTATATGTGTACAGCAGTCGTTAATTTGGCATTAACTGAACACAAATGCTTAAGTGCGTCCGTTAACCTAATTAGAAAAAAAAACATACATTGGTAAACAAATGGTATACCTGTCAACAACATTGACATGCTGAAAAGAAATACAAAGTACGTAAAATGCACTATTTTATACACTGTGTTGGTCACTGTGTCACAACATAATTAATTTCGGAGCTTTTGATTGATTTATTTTTCCCTGAAAAAAAAAACGTTGCAATCATATCCAGTATAATCCAAAACCTAAAAAACTGAATGCAGCTGGTGTCATATATAACGTACAACACAAGTTGAATCTCTGGGTTAAAATAATTAACAAATGACTTATTTTAACAGCAGGATTTTATATCACACTTTGTATTCTTCTTTAATTTATATCACAATAATTCGTTTTGTTTTTCAACTTTTAAACAAGCACCTTTTGGTTTATAGCTAAACATTAACAAAAACTCAAAAAAATCATGTCAATTAGTGGGTCCGGTAGGTGAACTATTTTCTCTGTAATGTCGAATTGAAAATACATAACAACAAAACAAAACATATAGGATTTATAGGACAGCAGTTTAACAAATTACCATAAAAAAATACTCGTTATTCTGGTTACAAAGGCCACCTATGTTATTAAGTTAATTAGACACATAACGCTGTCATATCATAGTACAACATTTGTGGCAACCCATCCCAAAACAGCTCCTTTTTTGCTATTATCTTATTAAAGTAATGAAATGAACTGAATTGGCTACTGTTATTGTTATTATTATGGATAATGTTCTTCAAGTGTTATTTTCGAAATTAAGTTATTTGTTTATTATAAGTGTGAATTTTCAGTGAAAATAAATACAAATACAGTATACGTTTTGCATATTTACTAAGAGCCTGAAAACAAAAAATACATTCTTTAAATTCTATTTTTGAGCTATGACACCAACAATACAATAGTATTATGCTTTTTGTTATTGATTCGATCTTAATAAATTACTCAAATGTATTTGACTAGTATTTTCCGGCGCTGTGTGCCAGCCGTAAACCCCGACACCATTGTATGTAGAACAGAGTCACTTCACGTACAGCTAAACTGTTCCTCCAATGATACCCTGTAAGACATCACGGATATAGGTTCGAAACATACTCCCCCGAGGAAAAGGGCTTGAATTTTCATGCTCACATTTGGTATAACTTTACGAAAGAAAAGACTGTTTTGTGAAAGAAAAGTTTATGGTAAGAAATCAACGTAAGGGATACCAAATTTCATTTTAAGAAAGTAATTTTTAAAACATCTCTTAATCAAGAAAGAAACACACGCTTTCCATAAAGTTTTTCCGCCATTTATTTAATATTTTTAATTTAGGGACAAACGTTGGACATATTTACAAAAGATAATTTTCAAAAAAAAAAAAGTTAATTCGCTGTTGCAGTCATACAGCCACCAACGAAACATATTGCTAGAACCAATGGGTCTGTCTAATAACGAAGCTACCATGTTTCGTACACATTGTCTTGATACATACACACATTGTGGAACTTAGGTTAGAAATTTGAATATAACCACCGATTCAATTTATAGATGAATGTCTACATAAGCATTGTGTCTACACTCACCGTTAGGATTCTACATATAAGTAAACTGTTTTTAAATTGTTTATAAATTTATCAATATTTGAATTCAGATTATAATTTAACAGTTTTCTTTCAGCTCAAAACCCTTTGTAAAAATAATAACAAAGGTAACACTCTTGTAGGTCACACAACGATGAAAATCTGACATATAGTACACTTTTCCTTTACATTTCAATTGGGTCTGCCACATTAGCGGGGACTAAAGTAATTATAATAACATAATTTCTCTCGGGTTCTCGTTAACTTAGTCATTAACAAACTTAATTGAAGTATGTCTGGGTCGAGATAAGAACTCGAACTTAACTCCAAGTATTTCGCTTGGGAATTTTGAAGCGACCAGATAAAATATACGGATCTTCAATTTGCGTTTACCTTGTACATTCACCTAACGTTTGCCGTCCACAATCTTTCGATAACATATGTTTGGAGTGCATTACAATATTGTGTTGTACTTTCAGAGACAATTTGCAGCATTTCGAGATTTGTAAAAACCTAGGCCGAGGTCTCATTGGCAAACATTGGCAAAAATGGGCGAATCCATTTTAGAGCAAATTATAGGGGTTCACATTAGTATCTTGAATGGTGGTTCTGGGTGTACGTGTTTAGCCTGCAACTTTGTTTACATACATGTTTCCATTGACATTGTCGATTAGGTATTTCGCCACACACAATATTTTGTCTTGAAGTTTTACTGACCATTACTTCCTGCTTTCAGTTGTTGACGTAGGCAATTTAGCCTCACAATTTTTAGACACACTTACACAAATCCAGCTTTTACTTTATTGCATGTGGGTAGCGGCCTCTTTAGCAATATTTCAGTTACATCAATTAAATACTTAGTTTAGTGCATTCTTACACTGAGTTACATGTAAATTTACGACCGTGTTAGTTGGTGGCGACAATACAAGAAAACATACAAACCTAAAGGTGTACACACATGATGCGATTTGTACTTTAGGAGATTGCACAAATAGACAGCCATTTCATTGATGGATAGTTTTAGACTAATACTGCACAATCCGGGACTCACCTGAAGTCGTTGCTACAAATGAATACACCTTAATACTGTTTGGATGCTGTTGTGTCAGTTCTTCAACTGTCGATGAGATAAACTTATCTTTCACATTTTAATCACGGTCACATGTTTTATATTCAGAGGCAGTAATCATATTGCAATCTCTTGAATCTTGTTAGATTGATTCATTACAATGGGCAGCCGCGAAAATGGGTAACCGGTCGGCATTATTGCCTGGAAGATAATACCGATTAAACAATACTCATTTGATGAACAAAATACTTCTTTTGTCATTTTTAATATAGATGTTTTTTTTATATGCATACTGTAATGAATTGCTGCAAACTCTCAGTGATTATTAAAAGTTCACTCTTATATTTGTTTATCAAGACTAGTTCAAACTTATCTTACTTGTTTCCTGTACTATCTGACGATTTGCCTCCGCATATAGGTCAAAATATAGGAGGTAGCCCAGCTTGACCCCACAATAAGCTACGTTCTTGCCTGTAAGTCTATTGGTCGTTTTTTTTTTAAAGAAAACACAAGATAGGAATCTCAATTTAAGCTAAGCGGAAACAGTCATTCATTTTATAAAGGGTTCCATACGCGTGTTGCCTAAATACCGTAATCTGCAATAGCGTGTGTGTGCTAAAAGCAAGTACTGTGCTTTAAATAGATCTATGAACGAATTCAATGAAGCTCATCAACATATTCCTCTATTCATTTTTCACTTAATAAAGGAGCTTCTAAAAATATTGTCAGATCATTTTGTTTTAACTATGGGGAATATAATGTTTTGACTGTGATATACCAATTTAAAATATTTTACAATTATTAATTATTCATTCATTTTTTTTCACAACTTTTAGATGTAAATAGCTTTTTTTGTCATATACAGTATTTTATACATATACCTATTTATATAAATATTACAGCCTATCACCAGGTTTGCAAGTCTCCTAATACAGAAATATCAACACCTTGTACCTAAAACGATTAAGCCTCTATCACAGAGACCTATCATAACGTGCAAGAATAACAAATCTCTCAGGGACATCTTGGTTAAGACGAAACTCCCTTCTGTTTCAGATAACCATTAACTGCCCTAACTATCTTCATTTGTTAGATTAATGGGTTTTCTACTAACTCTAAACGATACATGCGTCAGGTTGTGCTTATTTGGACCCATACCTAATATCTATGTGTGTGACATATTCACCACATATTAATCTTCATAATTTACATGTTATATGTATTGCCTTGTCACCGGATGCACCGAGGTTAAGGTCTATCTATAAACATGTCTCTAAGAATTGATTTAGAACATGATACAATTTATCGAATTTAATTAGTCGATATCACTGTGCCAGTGTGATTACTCTTGACAAAAATATATAAATATTTGCATTCTTGTATTGTTATGTGTTATGTACAATGGAGCATGCAAATGGGTTTTATATCCGTTGGTCATCCTCGAAATAAACAAACAATAAACAAAAAAATGGCGCGGAAAAAGCAGAGGCAGTTATTCTCAAGTTTTTTTGAAATATCAATGAACGGTTTCATGTTATGTATGTTTAAGTACGTCTATAACATCCAATATCTTCTGTTGTAAATGTAAACAACCTTACAATGCATGTTAGCCTATCTTTGACTTAACTTGTAATCTGAACTATTCTTTCGATATCGGCTTCATGCTTGAGAGTTTCTCTTATAATGGGTGTACTATCGTAATCGCCTGCTGTATGTTATACACAAAGACAATTCACCTGCGCACTGTGGTTTGCTATATACTGTTGATTTTTTATTTTTTATTAACGTCGTACTCAATGGCATTTTACTTCATGGCGACTAAAAACTGTCTCTGTCTGGTAGAAACGGACTATAATTAGCAAAAACCGATCCGCTATATCCGTTGCCACCAACATCTTCCGGTATATATACCAGGAACGAAGACGATCTATAGATGGAATTAAGAGTAACCAGGGTGAAAGCTCCGAGGACAAATGACTCTAAGTCCTGCTGGAGTCTGTTTGCTTAAAATTTAGAAACAAAATGTTAGCTTACCTTAAAAGGCAAGTATTCAAAATTTATGCTACGTATAAAAAAACTTATTTGAAATTATTATAACAAATATATTATCTCCGTCACATGCGCGTACTTTGACTTTCAACTGGGATAAGTCCTGTCTAAACAACACCCGGACGGCCTAGCACACCTTGATTGTGTATAGCCAACCTGACGCCCAGTGACCCTCGGTCAGTTGCCGTAAACAATCCAGATATGATCGAATGTTAACATTGGCGACCCCGACGAGAGGACAGTGATAGATAAGAGGAATATCAACGAATGAAGGTGAAATCTAAGACTGAAGTTGTGAGACAAAACTGGAAGTATGCCAGATCAACGGTTAAGGTGGAAGAACTCCAAGTGATTTCTACTGGTAAACAATCGGTTGATTCAACGAAATGGTATGGAATGTTGGGCTGGCGGTCGATATGGCCAACGCGGATCCTACTTTAAATCCAGCGCATATTTTAAATTTATGAGCGTACGCTGACACCCACTACATTGACAGAACCGTATGTTAGAATATAACCGAAGTTACAAAGTTCTTGGAAGGAAATCTCACCAAAAAATCGTTTTACAACTGAAGGAGGGGAAACTAACCGAGAATCGTTTACAACCAATGCCTTTGTTAATATCTAACCAACTGTTTGCAGATAGCTGACATAAAACAATTGATTTGATATATCCAATCGAAATCGTCCAAGGAAAACGAAATATGAATTTGCTAGAGCTCAATTTGGCTCGATGTTAAACAAAAATAATCAGAAAAGAAAAGCTAACTTAGTTTATTATAAAGTCAAGTGTAAGAAGAAATAAATAGGGGTTATTAAATGAATTCAATTATCACATGCTCCAAGAAGTACATTACTGCCCTCGGTCGCGTGCTGTGTGTTTTATAATGTGCAAAAGTCTATCCTTATGTGGTTATGTTTTTTTAAGTTGGAACAAACATTGGAAAATTCAATTTACTTAAATACTAGAGAGGCCAGGGGAGGAATTACCTGTTACAAATACATGAGATTTGAGAACGCAATCCAAATGAAATTATGTAACTGTACAAGATTAATATTAAAAAACTGGTTTAGGTAGATGAATCTGATACTTCAGTTCAATCACAGACAAGTAGCCATAATTAAAAAAAAAAATTTCAAATCTGTCGTTTTTGCCAGAGGTTATTTATTAGCAACTTCAAGGAAAGAAATAAACCTATCAGTTTCGAAAAGTGTTGGTGTTCAAATGGGGTACGAAATTGTATCCCATTATTCATGGTCTGGCCGACACGAACAAGATATATGGCAGTGTAGTAGCAAATGGCAGTCTCAATAATCTATGCTAAATATGTGACCTTATCTTGTTTCTAGAGGATCCGTAGAGGGAGAAATAATATAACCTTAAATGACCAGACTTATGTTAGGGGATTGGCAATTTTGTTATTATTTTTTTCTGATAATAATTATTTCTTTTATTATTTTATTTTCTACCAATTAAAAGCCATAATAACTGGACAACTACATTGTACATAGGCGGTATATTTATGTTTGGCATATTTCATACCATGGATTTGGTTGCAATCTTAAAAATATACCACGACAACAGCATTTGAAAGAAAAAGTGTTATACTCTTCAAATAATTAAATGCCTGATTTGTCTGCAAAAGTTCTAAAAATAATATCAGGGACCAAATTTTTTTCTCTCACAAATATGAGAAAAGACATATATCATATCAATATTATAACAGTCCCGTCCCAGTTTTTCCATATGGATAATAATGATGATTAATATACAGATAATAATACAATGTATATCCTTGGAAGCCATACAGCTCTAAATTAGTAATTTTATCTTTACCTACTACGCTATAAAATTCATACACAGTATATATGTAGAGACAAACATAAAAGCCCATAACCACAAATTAAAGTTTGTTCCTCCTAGATCATCCCAAATTATTATTAAACTTTGTTTCTTGACATGTTTTACAGTAGCCTTGTATAGTGGTATTTTAACGTAAGAAAAACATTAATCTGCGCCAAGACAAGTAATCAACCATAAAGTCAACAAGCCACAATGCGTATCTCATTGATTTTTCCGTTAAACTCGCGGGAAACGTCTTCACTACGAGTAGTCTATCGATTCAAGTAATTTTGATATCATTTGTAATTCATTTTGTTGATGTTTAAGGTAATACTTAAAAATGTTATATTAATCTGGCTTTGCATTGAAGGTTTTTGTTGGGAACTGATCGTAAACCTCGTAAAAAACAACCCAGCGACATCAGCAGCCACTGAACAACTTAGCTTCTATATATACGGACGACAAAGTGATTCTAGCATATTCCGTATACAGTGAAAGGGACTCAACACTATATGTTCAGCCAACTGAATGAGCCATGGCACGGTCCTTTACTAATATTAACTAAGAAGGTTGTCGTATATATAAAAACACGCATAATCTTTCAAATCCAAGTCACCTGTTCAAATCAGTTACGTCTAATTCGTGATATAATTACATTTTACACTCATGAGCAGTAATTCTGCGGTTAAACTAGGGCACTAATGAATACAATATTTTTTGCAGTTATAATCTGTCACTGTCTTCATATGTTAGAGGAATCCTACTCTGACAGACACCAGTATTGCATAAACGTAATTTTATATAAACGGACAACTCAACTGAAAACTATACTGTTTCTGCCCGTAATTATCTTCATCGCAGATGGTGATGAGGATAAACATGACATTTTTTCGTTACATATCAAGTAACGCAGATCGGTCATTCCTTTGTCAAATAAACAATTTGACCAAAACAAATTTAAACAGCATTAAACAATGACAAATAATTAGTGTTATATCAAAAGTTGATATCATGTTAAAATGAAAAGCAATATTTTAAGGTCAATAGAAAGACGAATATAAAGTGCCTATGGTCGCAAATGCTTGTACTGGTTTTACAGTTGTTTTTCTATTACATTTTGCCAAAAAAGTATAATATTTATCTAGTCAAGACAGTGATCTTACCATATGTTTTGCCTCATGCAAATGGTTGAGATTGTTTAACCAACTCTCCAGAACTCTTAGAATAAGAAAGGGTATTATGGAAAACAACTTCTGGTATATTTCCGCGGCAACGGTTCTACGTAGATGCTAACACCGTTTTCAAGATCTTTTGTAATTCTAAGTGATTCTAAGTAAACATATTTGTGTTGAATCAGGAGACGAACATGGCTTTTGCTATTATGTCAAAGCTTACAATGTAAAATATGTATTGGTAATTTTGGATTTCCGAACAAAGGCAAACAATGAGCCCATCTCTGAATATTTGTACTGATGCAATATCGCATTTTCAGTTTCTTATATATCAAATGTCAACATGTGTATATGTGCAACGTATATCATTAATATTTCAGAAACAATTCCTGAAAAAAACGAGATATCTGCAGCAAAGTTGTGAAGTATGCTATCCGTAAGACGCTAAGAAGCAGGGGAAATGAATTATTGGTTGTTGTGGATTGTCAAAGGTATTCGTATAAAATAGTAATATTAAGAAGAAGGCATAAGTAAAATGCATACTACTACATGATGGGATTGTTAATGGTATCAAATATGCCATATTTAAGTTTTGATAACAGAACCAGATGAAGTTGGAGGTTAACTTTAGACGATTCATCAACACCCTTGTTCCAGTGTCGTTGACTTACAGCGTTATGGTTCAGCGTTCAAAGTCAAAATATATGTGGTTTAAGTATTCGAAATTTACACTATTAAATTTAACAAAATGTTTGCAATAAGGATAGCACTTTGCTGATGTTCAATTCAGTCACACAGTGCTGAAACAATTACTGCTTTGGACAATAAAGAGAATGATTACTTGATCGATTGATTGAGATTTTACATAATACTTAAAGGGGAAAAATAAAAAAAAATTAAAAAAAAAGTCGTACTCAAATGACAGGCCATAGCAAGGTGTTGATAAAACTGCCGTTACATATTTTTGTAGAATTCGTCGTTTTCCAGTGAAAGGCACTCGAATTGAAATAACAACGTTAAATGTATGGTGGACTTTCTATGCCATGTTTTATTTATTTATCTTTTGTACATAATACTAACCAAAAACTAATAAAAATTTAACCCCAACGGAATAGAAACCGTACAAATACACATAATAAAGCTAAATACAATGCACAACAACATAATATACGGTTACTACGGTGAAATGATCAGTAAAGGAAAAGTAGCGTTATAAGTCCACAATACATTTTACCTTGGTATTTCCTTTCCTTGAAGTATAGTTCCCTCATATAACCAAAATTCAAGCGTAATGTGGGTTAAGGAAGCCATCGTCAACGTCACTGGCATCAGCCAAGGGCGCCACAAAAAGAGGACCATGACATAACTCCGTAACAAATCGGATTCCAGGAGCACCCGGACAGAGTGAGATGCAGACAAACACCCATCGGTTATGCGCTTCGCATAATGGAATAAGATGTCTCCCGTGAGAAAGAAATGTAATTTATATGCTATCTAACAGTCTTTAACGTAACAAAAAAAAAACATGACGATTGAGATGGATTTACAACTTCTGGGTATATTGGTAAGCGACGTTTCGGCCTAGATGCTAAGAACGTTTTCAAGCAATGGTTTTGGTAATGTACCCAGATTCTAAATGCCGCTTAAACACGTCTTTAGTGTGTGATAAGGACTGCACCGTGGCTACGCTGGTTGAATGTTGGAGTGCATTCCGCCGCACCCTTTGTAGGTTTAATTTATCTGAGAACTTTAAGTATATAAAGCATGTTTCCGGAGGTTGTGTTTTTTTAAGTGGATCTTTGCTGTATTCCTGTACACACTGGCAACGCCAACTGGAATACTCTTGACTACCACGTTAAATAAAATTCAAATAAATAAACTAATTCATTTTTGAAAACTAATATAGACAAGACTGATGCATTCTGCCAGTAATTCGAAATTACAGCTTTAATTAACACAAAAGAGTCTTCGAGCAAGGTTACTTGTTGAACAAAAACAATCTTACGTTACTATCAACGGATTCAGATACGCGTACAACTAACTGGTGGTGCAGATTAAATAATATATAAATTGACTTTACATGTGCATGCGTTCAATATTCTAAATATGTTATATTATATGTTCTAGGTTAGTTAATCGTTAATTGACGAATTGGCTTTAGTTTGATACTTGAAGTAACTAGCCAACAGCACCATATCCGTCTGTATGATTTGCTGGTTTTGGGATTCGACATGTGAACTATACAGATCAATGGATAATATAATAATTGTCTTGCACTCAGATGTATAGTGGGAACACATATGTGGAAGCGTGTTTATATCTGGTTTTAATCGGGTTGTCAGAATAATGTATCACTTTTGTTTATTGGAACTTAAATCAATATCATCATTGCACTGTTCTTGTTTTCTGGTTAAATAAAATGAACTATTATAGAACAATACAGATCAATGGACAATGTAAGGATATACTTGGCCTTATATGTATAGTGGGGACAAATATAGGGAAACTTGTTTCATATCTGCTTTTAATCGGATTGTCAGAATAATGTATCACTTTTGTTTATTGAAACTTAAATCAATATCACCAATGCACTGTTCAGGTTTTCTGGTTAAATAAAATGAACTATTATAGAACAATACAGATCAGTGGACAATGTAGGGATAGTCTTGACTTCATATGTATAGTGGGGACAAATATAGGGAAGCTTGTTTCATATCTGGTATGAACTGAAATGAAAGACGTGTGCTTGTGGATATACTGTTGTTTAAATTGTGGCTACTCGTCTTGCTCTTCTTCTTCTTGTTCATGGGTTATGGGCGTTACCCCAAATGACAAGGCTATTTTCATCCAGGTTGGCAAGGAACTGTGCTCGATTGTTACTTTAAAGTAGTGTGCATCTCCTGGCATAGGCTTAGTTCTACGTCCTGACTTCAAGATGGCGCGGTTGTTGCTGCACGTTATTTTTTGCTTCATAGTACAATCGAATAGACGTACTTTGTTCCAAAGTTACAGAAGCTAATAATTATACTACTCAACACAAAACTTTACATATTCTTTAAGTTTTGGTTTACATACTTACATACATAATTTGAAATGATTTATGTGATTGATCACTTTGTGTTAACCTGCCTTTACTAACCCAGACTTAGGAACAGCGATCGTGACCTTCTTATCTTCGTGTTGGGCAGTCTGTATCATTACCAACAATTAATTGTCTAATAAAGAAGGTTTAAATATCATTGAAACTGCCTAGACTTGGACAAGGTTGTCTTTTGTTTCTACTATAACTTCTGGTAGAGGACCATAACTAAAATATTATCGACTTACACCTGCTATGGTTACATGGTTTTCTGAAAATCCGACTCGTTTACCAGACCACAAATTGAATTAATGTCCATTTGAAAATATTTAGTTAAGTGACATTTGTAGCATCATCACGGACGGTGATAAGTAGAGGCTGATACGTCGACAATAAATAAGGACTCGGAATACATACCGTCCTCTGCACGCTTCAAATATACACTAAAATAATGTCGCGCTTAAAGCGTTAATATTAGTCATGTATCTGCACACAAACATTTGTGCGCAGCTAACCAATCTGTATCGTTAGAGAAATGACAGTTTTTGTAGATTTCGTTAGTGGTTATTTTTCTACGGCCAAATATAATATATTCGTGTCAGTGTTGTCCATCAACGTGCTACTATTTGCATGACTTATTACTGCAGTTTTCCACTGACACATTGACCAAAGCAGGCCATTAATGGGAATATAACATGCGCTAAACCTTTATAATTGTAGCCAATGCGTTGTTATACGATGTGCATAGCTGCTGTTCTCAAACTCTATTTTATTTACAATACCATTAATTTCTAATTTCTTAAAGTGAAATTGGACACTGTTTGGTTTCTAGTTGCCAACAAGATTAGTGCAAGATAACGAAACGTGTATCCAACAATTGTAGGCAGTTGTGAAAGATATCATCAAGTGATAATTTAGATATTATTATTATTGAATGACAACTTCTTAAATGAAGTAACTCGACAGGCAACTATGCCACGCTGTAAAACTGAACTCCATTCATGTTTTATATCGCCACGTATATTTGTCGCAAACTAAAAAAAAAGGAATTTCCTACGTGTAATTGTTGCAACGTCAAAGATTAACGATATGCGCTACAATCATGTAAGGGATTCATTATTTACTACACGTTTTTGATTCCGTCCCCCTGCAGACGGTTAAAATTAATTTTCCACAGTTGCGTCGTAGTTTGTTTTGTCTACACGGAACACGATTGTTTTTATTTTTTGTATTTATGATAATATTTTTTTTATCCAAATAATACAAATTTTAACTGCAAAAGATCAAAAAGCTCTGACCATCTATTTTATCAGTATGTTTACAATATTTAATGCATGAAGGGACTGAATTAGCTTTATTATACAGCCTACATGTACTTTAAGCAGAGCCGCATTGCATATCAGTCTACGTTGCCGTGTCAATATTATCCTTAGACAATCGTTTATGCCAATCGGAAAAGTATGGAAGATATCTCAGATATCATTGTCTTCCCGGGACAAGGATATGTATTATGCAGGTTCAACACTAAAATATATATATCCCAGTGGAGGCAAGTTATTGTTTTTTTCTCTACATTCATAATATATATTTTTATATAAATGTAGAGAAATAAAATGTGTAAATACACGTATTTATCAAGAGTAATCACAATGGCACTGGGAAATCGACTTTTTAAAATCGACACTTTATCTCATTTTCCTAGATAGATGGTAGACAAGTTTCTGTACTGGTTTTAATCTCGAGTTACGAGGATAACCTACAAGAATCTCGCGAAAAGTTAATAGCAGGTAAATGGATGAGGTAGATAATGAAAAACAAAAACATGACAAATCACATTAAACCTATGTTTGTTTTGTATCTGTGATTCTGCATATACCTTTTACTGAAAACAGTCAATACACTTATTGCTATGTGGGAAGGCATTTGGAAGGATATCGTCGAACGGTCTATGATCAACACCACAGGTTAATTGTCGGCTTCTTGAAGCCGCTAATGTGCCCAGAGTTTGATTGTTATCCCCAGTGTCTTGTTTATAACAACAACAAAGGATGTACGCTGTGATAAAAACGTCAACTTGGTATTGCTACCGTTGTCTCATGTGAATACATGTTGTGAATTGTAAACAATGGTTTCTAGATCGATTTAGAAAAGATTCCCAGTAGCGCTAATATGATTAATGAGCTGTACAAATGATGAACATAGACCACCACGACCGACAGAGCTTATGACGAAAGCTAATTTAAACTGTACAAATATCAGGTTATAGTGTACAGTATCTAATTTAAACTGACAACAACTAATACACTTTGTGCGAAGTGAGATTGGTTTCCTTCTTACAAGCGCATCGTCGTACTGCTTAAGTCCAAGAATGGAGCTAATTGGCATTCCTGTTAGAACAGTTAATGTAAAACATATATTCATGTTGTCTATAATGGACACTTCGAAGCCAACAAAACGTTCTAAAATTTATCGTTTCTTTTTTTTCTTGGGCGATGGATGCAAGTTTACCCCGTGGTAAGCAATGATTCTGGGTCGATAAAAGCTGTAGAAGGTTAACGCGAGGAATTGATTGTCTCAATGGATTTTTAAGAAGAAATCGGGTAGCTGTCGACAGCTGACCTTGGCACTGATTAGGTGTACAATCGGTATACCTGATTTGATCACTACGAACAAGGATCTAGGTAACAGGGACTAATGAAGAAATTATAGAAATCAGCGAAATTATCACTTGACTCAATAGACATGTACATGTACTTTGTGTTGAATATTGTTGGATATGCACGAATAAATGCATAACATATGCACACACGCAAGAAAGAAAACTAACAAAAATGAAAATTGTAAATGGTACCCCATTTTAAACTGAAAACGCGCACAAAAAGTGTGTAAACAGTCCCTACAGAGTTTATTACTAATTACGTATTAATCAGTGCTTACCTTTACCGATAACTTATTGCAACACCCATTGCAACTGGTGTTATATCGTTACCTTAATAACGCATGTCAGTGAAATCGAAGAAATTTGTGTTTCAGGGCTATTGTTGCGTTGATTGGATTATACGAATAATTTAAAAATAAACAATGTCATATGTATCCTAAAATGTTCTTAAACAGTTCAACCGGTGGAGGAAATCACTCTTTTCTACAATGGCGACACATAAGACACCAAGATACATTTGCAGGATAAAAAAGGACACGACAACTAATCTGCTTCCTGATGCCCCTTAGTCCAGAGACCACCAGGTCGCAATAGTGTCCACCCATCCACCCACCTAACACATGTGTCATTTCTAATCCAATCGTTTGCAATGAAAACTATGTTCAAGTTTTGTGTATTTATTTTGAATAATCTGATCAATCAAACAACTGTTTGAATGAGGGAAATGAAACAAAATAACTGTTGAGGTTATCTTATGTTGAAACAATCATATCCAAGAACCTAGCCAACGTATATCCCACAGCCTGTTCATACAACCTGTCAAAGGCTGTATATACGAGAAGTTAAAAACCCAAATATGACAAAACGATAACGCAATTTTAGACGGATGCTACTGGTGGACAGTGATTTTAGTTTTCACTTTATAACTACATGTAAGACAAACTTATTTCTTGTTTGAGCGGCATTTAGAAACTGGGTACATTGCAAAAAAACATGACAACAGAGATGGATTATAAATCCAGAAGTTGAAAATCCATCTCAGTCCTCAGTCCATGTTTTTGTAACATACTTATTTGTCCAGATACAAACCAGTAAATTGAGTGCGTATTTAAGTATTTAGCGACCGAAGAGCACTGGAAACGCAATTAATTAAGAATTCGAATGACAAGCTATCACTTCCAAAATTCATCCCTCTCCCCTTCAGAAAAGGTAGTTTAGAAAGGTGATATCTCCTTTATAATCGACAAGGAGCCACACATGTTTTGTTCACGAGATGTAATATTTAGCAGCTTAACCCATTCTAAGGGATTATTGATGTTCAAACATTTAGTGTTAAAATGGGCAACCAGAGTGTATCAGAAGTTGTAGTCACCCGTTTCCGAGACCTTTGCTATTTGTGTTACTTCCCAGTGATAACGAAGCTGCTTTGTTTCTTTGATTAACTTCTATCATCATGACAACGACAGCTTAAAGGTACGTCGAAAAACCCCAAGCAAACAAACATATTTGATTTAGATATGTTTGCATTTAATTTTACGCCAATAACTTTTACTCTAGGATATTGCCTATTTCTTCAGCATATATTTTATAGCAAGCATATTTACTTCAGGTCTGGATTTCGTATAAATGTTCAGAAAGAACGTTACGAACTTATTCAGTTAAACCAATAATCAGAAATTGGAAATATTCGGCTCATTCAATGATAAATTTATACACTTTTATTCATTAAATCTACAGGGCTCAGGATGCGAATGAACAGGCCTTAACTATTGACTTTCATTACGTTTGTAAATTTGGTCATATTCATAAATATGGAAGAATATATATTTGTCTGCTCAGACTAAGCTAGTGAAATAATTTACATAATACTTTGTGTCTAAGTCTAAATCAGTCTAAATCGCAGAGAAAATTTATAAGTATTCAAGTATTTGTCTTATACACTTACATATATATTTTTTGTATAAATGCAGAGAAAGAAAATTGAGCTTGCCTCCACTCGGATTCGAACTCGGGTCTCTGGCTAGCAGGGTCAGCGCTCTTACCGACTGAGCTACAGATGCTCACGGTAGAACGAACGAATTTTTATACAGGTAAAGGCTACAGGTTAAAAATAATATTTATACCCAGAAGATTTATAAGTATTCAGGTTTATGTACTGGCTAAGTACACTGGTTAGGAAACAATTATCGTCAGGTAAGTATACATTTCTTCATAATCCATCCAAATGCATTCACATTTACCAGATAAGGTTTCTTACCTGTCATGTTGTAATCATCTCGATCACGGTGGTTATTTTACTATTAAGTGATGCTGCTCAATTATTAAATCTCAAGTAGGAACGAACTCACCTGTGATTGTTTTTATTCTGTGCTGTTAAGGAAACATCTATGGATTTTATAATACCGTTCCATTTTAAATGATAAGTTGATATTGTCTTAATGAATGATGCTATTTCTGGACGTTTTAGCTCCCCAAGAACAGAAGCAGTTCGAATGGAGAACTAAGTAAATTGCACTGGTTAAAAAACACAGAAAACACAAAGACTGTCACGTTAGTATATATAGTGCTTTAGTATCCATCCAAAAGCAATCACATTTGCCCGATTAAAGTTTATTTTCTGACAGTTTTAAATCATATAGATGATAATCCTTTTTATTACTAGTTGATGCTGCTCATTTATTAAATCTCAAGTTGGAATGACTAACAATGTTCGGTGCTTTTAAGACAAATATATGGATATATGGTCCACTACGTAAGAATTAATTATGAAAAGATACATACCAGGAGTTGGTAATTTAGAAACAAAACTGCATTAGTCTTGTCTTCATAAAATACGTTTTTCTGTTGTTTCTCGAAACTTGAGCCCGCCAAGACGAAAAGCAGATGGGAACCTTCCAAAGATACTGCGGTGTGATTCCAATTGACAAGGGAGCGCCTTGCAAGGACAGATTATAACCACTGAAAGGTAATTTATGTGTAGCTATTTCATGTATTAAGGGAATCAAGACTGCTTTACTGACCTGCTCCGAAACCGAGGAGTTGAGAAATAGCTATGATAATCGAAAATGACGTCGGTGGCTCAATACAATTCATTCCTATTTGTCCTAAAAATCCATAAAATTATGCACGGCGAAGGACTACAACTCAGTTTAATCAATCGTGTTCAGACATCAAACATCATTAGCTGACAAGTAACGAAAAGGGTACGGAAGATGAGTACTTAATTAATGTAATGCATTTCCTGTGTCTCTTTGCTTGGCCATAAATGCTTAATCTGCATATTTTCAAAGGTAAATTCATTGTGAAAATGACAAAGGCTTTATCTGTATCGACACTGCTGTGTGCATGTGTTATTTGAATCTAAGAATGCTGATGGTTTTTAATGCCCCATAGATGTTGTCAATAAATAATAGTTCATTTTTTATAATAACAATAGTATCCCAGAACCCAGCATCAAATTCAGAATATAACAATACTTAACGTTTAAGGGATGCATATGGTACATATTTACGAACCTAGAAAGTGAACATTATTATATTTCCGGCACAACGTTTCAGTATGGTTGCTAAGGTTTTTTCATGCAATATTCCAGGTGTCTCGACTTCTATATGCCTCTAAAGAATACACACGGATATAGCTGTCTAAGATAACCCTTTAGTTCACTAGTTTTTCCATTACGAAAACAGTATACCCTATCGTTTCGCATTAACATGTATTTCAGTCGCCAAACTCTTTGACGTTATTGCAAGGTTCTAAAGGAGCCACATGAGGTGTTTGTTGAAAATCTCCCGCCCCGTACCAAAACATACCCGAGGTCTATTATTTTAACCACGTTTTATTAAAACCGATTCGCCGTGACTATTGTCGCTTCTCACATGGACTTCTGTGGATTCAATGAAGTACTGCTGTACACTTTTCTGATAATATAGCCCTGTATGAAAATCAGATCTTACCTTTTTAGTTTTTAAGCTACTTATATGTCGGATTTATAGTTGGCTGTATTTGATTATTAATGTGTAAAGCATATATTTACGAATTTATATTGAAATTAATCAATCTGTAATAATTGGCGATTGTTTTTTGAAAGTTTATGTGCTTTAAGTGTTTATCCATTTATGGACACAAAATATTATTTGAAACAAATATTAATGTGTCGATATATACACGTATGTTTGAAACAAGCATTGCTACTCAGTCATTACTTTATAGGTGATTGAACCGTTCGAGAAAAAACAACTTGGCAAATCGACTACAAATTCTGCCTATCTGATATATAATTCAGGGAAAATATTGAAGTCGATTTGTCACTGTCAGTAAAGAAAAGTGCCACATCGACGGATTTGCCTGATTTTAAAGATGCGATAAAAGCACACAGAACATGTCAGTGTCTAGAAGAACAATAACGTTAATTTAAAGACAGTTTATAACACTGCCGTAAAGTAGTAAATATGAGCTGCACCCACGTCATTTAATTAAGTTCATTATTTCATACGACAAACTGTGATTACCCAATGTGGATTTTGAGAGAATCAACCTATTACCACTTTCGTTTTAATTTTTTAAAGGAACATATTTGTCAATATATATTCAAAGTACAAACATTGTAATTTTATCTGAATTAACATACAACTACTGCAAGTTGTAACACAACGTCAGTGAGACCGATTTCAACGTCGGTAAAGTTAGCGCCCGATTCGCGGCTTATTCACAGCAACTTATCCGCGGCCGACTCGCGGCTTATTCGCGGCCGATTCAAAACAAACTGAATAAGCCGCGAATCGCACGCGAATAAGTTGCGAATCGGCCGCAAATCGTCCGCTAGGTAAATGGTGGCCAATTTAAAGCTGATTGACCTGTAATTTAACATTAAATAACACAACAATGAAGTATAAGGCCACAATTAAGCCAACAAACTCATAAATTATCATGTATGTGTAAGCCATGTTACATCATTCTTGTAATGATATACAAGTGGCAATCGTGCACAGTTGAATGAAGATGGAGCTCTTTCTAGGCCATCGACATATATTAAACATACAACTTGAAACTATGTTGCGTATTAATATGATTTTTACAAACAAGGTCTCTCGCTTTCATTAATCACGCCAGGATTGCATCGCCTTTCCAGGATATTGACCTAATATCAAAAATAACTCAATGAAATGAGATTAACTAGGCTTTTTTTCATTTGATCTAACTAATACGCGGGTTAATAATTGTTTTCCTCAATAAAATGAGATTATTTAGGAGTTTTCTTACCAGACCTTCCCCGATGTACCTCATTGATTGAAGGGTGTTACTATTCATGGCTAAATTACGAACACCATTAAGCCGTTAAAGTTATTCCTTGGATATTATAAGAGTTGAAAAATCACTATAATGTGTGGACATTGCCTGTGGGGAGAATATTTATATCCTAACACGGTAGCATAGTGTCAGTTTAGCAACGAAGGATTAGGGTTGTATCTCATATAAGCTTATTGACGTTTTTTGGCAAGCAGCTTTTTTCGAAGTATTTCTCATGGAGAATTTCAGTCTGAGTTGTTGGTGTCTAAAATGATACACGTCTTAAGAGTATTCAACGCAACATTTTTATTTGTTTGTTTGTTTGATTGGTGTTTAAAGTCGTACTCAATGTTATATCACTTATATGACGACTAACCGTTGCAACTGTATGGTGAAAAACCCCACAAAGACAACCCCGCAAATTTCGCAGCCACCGGAAATGAAATATATAAAGCTTTGTTAAGTTCCATAAATACAAAAACAATTACAGAACTGAACCCAAGTTCTGTGTTTCCGCTGCGCCACAGTTTCTTAGAGATAAAACACTACCGAATGTGATCCTACGATAACGTTATTCATCTTGTTTTGGATATCATATATAACTGTGTCACATCTGTGACTGTCACGGCAAGACAAATTATGGTTAGGTGGGACGTTAGGATAATGTGTACCTTGACGATGTATTGATAAAATTTACTGGCAAGAAGAACCTTAAGTTGTCACTTCACCTGAGCATAATCAATTGATACGTTTCATGTCATTAGGCTTTACCTAATGTGTACAGACATCAGTTATGAAGTAGGGTGATTGTCACATGAAAGGAACAATGATGATAACATACACTGTCTATAATAAATAACTCACTTAAAAAGATCCAGATCGATTCTTCAAAGAAATATAAATAATTAGTTTTCACTTCTGGAAAAAAAAAGAAATAGACGGCATCTGATTACAACTGTTTGGTACATCACCAAAGACTTGACAACATAACAAAAACATGACCAAGACGGGTTTACAAATGCTGGGTATATTGATGAGCAACGTTTCGACCTATAGACCATTTTCAGACAATTTCTTGAATTTTAGCTTGAAAACGGTCTTTGCATCTAGGCCGAAACGTCGCTTATCAATATATCCAGAAGTTGAAAATCCATCTTAGTCATGTTTTTGTAATATTACAAAACACACTAATAAGTTGTGTCGTGATCATTTCTGGACAGTGCGATTATGTTAGAACACAAATGCACATCTTCACTGTGATAACAATGGTGTGTGTGAGTGTGTAAAAAAGTTAAGTGCTCATGGTTAACAGCATTAAATTAGGTCGAACCGTGGCTCAGTTGGTTGAGTGATTAACGACTGATATATCTTCACTGTAGGCCTACCCTGTATACATGTAGGTTCGAATCGACCTAAAGACCTTAGGTATGTGAAGGATGTTTCTGGCGGCTGCGGATAACGCGGGTGTTTGTTTTACTAGGCTTCGTCCCGGGTTACCACCATAAACAGGCATCGCGAAGTCGCCATACAAGTGAGAACGACGTTAAACACAAATCATATAAATAATCAAAATGTTACATGTAGTTTGTGGAACAAAAGCTAAGGGTTTGATGTCCAAGGTATGATAAGGTATTTAAACAAGATTTATGAATTGTAAAGCCTAAGGCGTTCGTTCACCTACTCAAATATGTGCCATTATTAGAGGTGTTTAAGAGTAGTTGAACATATAAGAAAAGTTCAGCTTCATAGTTATTCTTCATAATCATTATATTATATCAGCTTTGCTATGTTCTCATTTGATGATCTTCAAAACACGAAACACAAGAAACTCCTACCTTAACGTTTTGTACCACTTGTTTTTACTCGGAGCTCAAGTTAATCTGTTTTGCTATATCAACATTTTCCTGAGAAGACGGTATGTATAATAAATTAAAACCGTCAAATCATTCCATAAAGATTCACGGAAGTTGAGGAAGACCACAGCTCCATGAACATTTATTTTATTTTATTTCGTGTTTAACGTTGTACAAAGTATAACAGTTATATGACGACTTTGCATTGCCTTGTATGATGGAAAACCGGGGGAAACAACAGTCCCATGATCTCCGCAGTCACTGGAAAACTTACGTTATTTACACTCCCAAGGTCGGCAAGGGAGATTCAAACATAGTGCGGGTTTAAGAAAAGGGACTCAACGGCCCCCGTTTAAAATTTGTATTTTGTTCTGTATTTTTGTATGTATGTGATTTAAAACTGACAACAACTTATAACCTTTGTATAATATAAGTTACACCCTCTGGCTGGTTGGGTATACGGGTGAATATTTCCTCTCCTCTTCTTTTGTAGATGGTATCTTTAGAAAACAAGTTTGACTCAAAATAAAGAGCTGATTTTCAAAATCGAAAAGAAAAGGGTATGTTAAAACGCGTTTAAACCCATCAAGAGGCTTATTCAACTATAATTTATCTTTAGTAGACTCAAGGACTTTTATAACCTCGGCCCCGGGTTGCCATTTTATTTAGGGTTGTTAGGTAAACGCACGCGACGCCCTAACTCCGTGGGTATTTGAAAAAAAGACCTCGACTGTGCAAAATATTCCCCATGTGTATGGTAAACATGGTGCTGTACGTCCTTTGCATGGACAATCATAAGCCTAGAATTTTCTCTGAATGGTGATAATATGGGATATATTTACCTTGCAAGCACACGGGCATTAGTCTACGACCCGACCCCACGGCAAACATTGTACTCGAACTGACAGTATCCTATAAAAGTTGTGCAATATAACATGGTATAAGTTATCTTTCACGCACGTAATACATCCATCCATTTCACGCTGGAGCCCGATGGTCAGCTTGTTTGTAATCACTATTTTACAAGAAAGTAATAAATACACGAACAAAATCCAGAGATACCCGAAATAGTTTAGCTCAACTTGTCCAGATCGGCAAAGATAGGAAACTCAAAACATGGCCAACAGTAAAATTAAATACATGATTTATTTAATTTGAAGTTGAAGTAATTGAGTTATTTTTAAATTCTAATATTTGTTAGCAATATATAATCCGTGTGTAAGATTTTAAGATTATATTTTTTACATTATTTCGTATCAGTGAAATAAAGGTAAAGGGATCAAAGTGTAGTCAAAATATTACAAAATGTATTCCCATATCAGGAAACGGAATTGACAGCCCCTCGTATCGAGTTCTCGGAATTGGCGACAGCATCCGAGACGAATTATGTAACTTCGCATTATCCCTGTAAAAAAACGTGTTAACTAGCCGAATCTAATACATCACAAAGTGACTGATGGAGTATTTTAACGCCGGGCTCAAGGATATTAGACTTATCACGGGTACGCAGTTGCGATAAGGAAAAATCTCCACATTTGTTTTTCGCGATATGTTATTGATCACGAATTTAATCATTATTGAATAAGACCAATGGATTTAAAAAATTAGATTGGAATTGAGCTAGCAAAATCTGTACACCTAGTGTTTTATTCTTTAACACGTGAAGCTCAAAATCAGATACATTGCACAACATTCTATAGCAATAATTAAAGTCTGCCTTGTTATCGTTTGTATTTAATTATATTCATGAACAGGGAACACCCGGATGTCACACTGTTAGCTTAACCTGGTGGCCCCGACCTATCATTATGTAGACGCCCGTGCTCGACCAATAAAAACCTGGTAAAAAATATGTCGTCAAAACATTTGACCCAACAAAAACTGGGTCGCCGTCATTGGATAGCAGTGGCGACTTAAGTTTTCTTGGTCAAACTGATATCCCGACCCAACTAAACCTGGTTAATTTTCCAACCTACGTTTTCTGGGTCACTGGTAGCAGTTGAATTTGAAGAGTGACCTAAGTTGTCCTGGTCAAGCTGATACCTCGACCCAACAAAACTCGACCTCCGACCTGGGTTATCTGGGTCACTGTTAGCAGTATAATTTGACGAGCGACGTAAGCTTTCCTGGTCAAACTGAAGCTCGACCGAACATAACTTGGTCAAGAGACTTGTATTTCTAGGTTCTAACCAACTTTTTTGAGATGACTGCGTTTTATCTATTATGGACTTTCAAGCTGTCCTTCACGCTTTTTTTTTAACTTTGATCAAACTGTACTATAACGTGCTTCAAATACAATTTGCCTGTTAACTGTTAAAATTGTGTTAAATATAATGTCTTCAGTTTTTGTAGTCTAACCCGACCAAATTTGTTAAACCAAGTTTTTTTTCTGTCGAAACCGACAAAGTTTTTAATGGCTGCCTTGAAAATTTTTTCTCTGACCAAGTACTTTTGGGTCGAATTAACTAAGAAAACTTGGGTCGAATTGACCAGGAAAAGTTGGATCGAACTTTTGATCTAATAATATGTGGTTGGTCACGTCTGTGCCAGGTTTTCTTAGGTCGGAGGCGACCCAAGTTTTCCTGGTCAATTCGACCCAATTTGGCTGACCGTGCAATTGACAGACATCCACGTCCACGAAACGAACTATACACTGTGGAATTGTGTTTTGCTTTATCAAAACTTAAGCAGGAGACAAATGTCATTGCTTCCGATTAGGGAAGAAACCAGAAACTATACATGGTATAATACCATAACAAAAACATAACAAAGATGGATTTACAACTTCTGGGTACTTATTTATCATGTTTTGGTGTATACTTTGGGGATTATATTTGTTATGTTTTTGTTATATACCCAGCTGTTAAATGCCTCTTAAATTTGATATAATAACATATCTAATACCTCTGAAATATTAACAATTACCTCACAATAAACAAGTATATTTGCGTATAGAATGCATCAGTAAACATTTACATTTTCGCAAGTGGAATCTTACCTGTCAACATGTGCAAAATCATATCGATAATAGTATTTTTTTTCACTAAGTTATTATGTTCAATTATTAAATCTCAAGTAGGAATAAACTTGTCTGTAAATAACAATATTATGTGTTTTTAAGAAAATGTAATGATTGTCCTAACTGTATTATCATTGTGTGAATCGATTGTTAAAAGAAACAAATCGCGAGTTTGTAATTAAGAAACAAAACCATGCTAATCATGTCTTCGTAAACGGTTTTCGATGGACCAACACGGTTTCTAGTAAGTTGTGCTCATGAGGGCTAAAAGCAAATGGAACCCTTTAACAAACCCCCGACCTGGTTCTGATCTTGAAGGGTGTGGCTTACAAGTACCGTATGTTTTACCAGTTAAATTTAATCTATCGGGAAGCTACATGAACTTTCAACGGCAGCAGTTTCTGCTTCTGAGAAATCAGCTTCAGAGATGAGAAGTGTGCTTGAGTCGATTTACTCCTCTGATATTGCGTAAGATAGTTCGATGCATAATTTAATTAGTTGCTGTTTAACTGTTATATGCGAGGCTTTAATACAGCTTAGTGATCAGTTGATCATTTGTTTCCAAGCATCGTGTATTAGACAAGATATGAACAGAAACGGAAAAGGTACAACGGAGGACAACTATATTAGACGAATATAGTCTCTGTGTTCATTTACTTTGTTCAATGTGATTTCAACTTGAATATCTTCAAAGGTAAGTCCATGTGAAACAAGATAGACACTTTTGCGTATTTATTTTCTCATGTTAGCCTTAAATAAACGTATATACTTTATCTCACGCAAGTGGCGAATCAGTAGTTAGATATGCGAATTCTAAAAAAAAAAAATATAGATGTAGGTATTGGGAAGTGTTACTGATACAAAGACAGGCTTTTTATTTTTTAGATTAAAACCGATATAACCTACTTGATCTCAAATGTCTGTGCACGTCACATTTTAAAGACATCTTCCATTTTGTGTTAACAATGATTTGATATATGATTGAAACAACAGCTTATTATCATTCCAAGCCCATGAATACAGTACAACTTAGTACAGAATTAATATATTGTATATTGTATAAATAATCGTGATAAATCAAGTCGTCGAATATCTTAGTGTGTCCAAATCAGCCTGTCGATCATACGATTGATTATAAGGGAAGTTTCCGTCGCCTGTGATGATCGTATGTTTTTTTTTTATGTTTCTTCCCAGTTTTCCAATATCCACGGTCAACAGCAAGTCGCCAGTTAAATTAAATGCTCTTGGATACGGCGTCAAATACCAATTAAGTAAGTGGTATGGTTTTCCGATAGATTATAACTCTGAACACAATACTGCATAGTTTTAAAGGATGTGAAAATGGTGTGCCAACGATCCGCTGAACTGTACGTCTTCGCTATGGGCTATATTTCATTTATCGAGAAATCCAGCACAGGAAGGAAGCTGATTATCGGCTGGTTTCCTTCTAGTATAAGTTGCATGGCTGACGTTTCACAATTTAGCAAATTGTGTCTAGTAAAATCATAACTAATCCATAGCCTCGGGGAGAAAAAAACAAAACTGAAACCTCAGATGGTTTGATAAAAAAAATCCTTAAACCAGTTGATTTTTGCTTCATTATACGACTCATTGCTGTCCCTTGACTACATTAGATAAATACAGTCTGTAAGCAGTAAATTATTAAATCAAGAAGAAGTATCGAATGTGCACCCGTTTGTAAAATATTATAATATTGGACTAGTTATATCAACGACAAATATCTGTGTATACATTAAATAACTTCAGACAATATTGTGTGCCATGTTTATGATTTTCAGACGTATATTTTAAATCGAACAGCGTTGAGGAGCAGTCGAATACTAACTTCATCGTGGAAGGAGTCGATTAAATCTTCGTCTTAAACCGCTGATAAATGGCGAGAAATCTGAAGTAAAGGGCAGCATTTCAACATTTTCAACAGGAGGGAAAACCGGGTCCCACGTCTTTCCTCTGCCGCCGTTCTTAGTTGTCGCTGAAGCTAAGGGTGGTTTCCGTAGAGCATTACGTTTAATGGCATGGCATCATTTGGCACATGAACCCAGCGAAAAGGGTTAAGCTTAAAGTAACACACGCACTCAGGAGTTCTGAATTTTGCACTATCACAGAATCTCATGAAAAATTTATATTTTTCTCTAGAAGTACTAGTTAGGGGCTTTCCAATCATTCCAACATCACATTTGTAGGCTGAAGGGGAATAGTGGATGGGGGCGGGTGATTAACACATCCACATAATAATATTCTGACAGAAAAATCAGTTTTTAATTTTTTAGTTTTCATAAAACTCTCAAAACCTTAACTCATTCCATATAAGGTCATGAACCCGGCGAGATCATAAGCTTTACTTGTGGCATAGGAGGAAAAATGTCTGGTCTTCCTTACGCTGCATTCGAATTATTGCATGATTTCTCCTGGATATTACTAGCCTTGAACCAACTAAATAGTTTTCATTTCAAAGTAATTGTTTTAGTTTATGCACAAACTTCAAAGTTGGTTAAAATCAAGGCAATCAGAATGTGTTGTAAAACCCTAATTTTGAGTGCTTATGTTACTTTAAGTCATGTATGTGATCTTATGCTGATACAGATTGACGATTTTGTTAACATTTGTTGCTGAGGCAACATGTATGTATGAATCCTAATATATTCACCTAGCAAGGGTTATGTCGTATGGTACCGCTTTGAATACCATATACTGAAAACTGCTTAAAATTTGCTTTATTCATATTCAGGTTTCAGTCTCCAGACCATTACACCGAAAGCTCAAACTAAGATAATATATGTCTACAGGTAGTCGTTAGCGATCTAGTAAATATCATATTGAGGTTGGAATAACAGCTGCATCACGGAGGCGTGTATAATTCATATCGACCAATATTGAGAATTTCAACAGTATTTTTATATTTATGAAAACTTTTACTTTTTGAAAAAAACAAGGCCATGTCAGGAGAGGTTTATTTTCCAAAAGTCGGGTGTTCCAATGGGGTCCGGCAGAACTGGTCCGGTAGATGTCACTGTAGTGAAGTAGGACATATTAGCCGCTGCTCAACTGCTTAGACAGTACTGGGGTAGTGTTTATACGTGTATGAATTTGAATGTATTGTATTGACAGCAGAGCTCAGCGTGAATGCATGGGTGTCCCACTTCACTCGCGCGCCATCTAGCGGACAGCTGGTGCCCCATTATACAAGATCCGAGACTCATTATTGCGCAAAAGCATTGTGCTAGTCTTATACAAGGAATTACGTGTATTACATGTGCTGACAATTGTGATCGATTCTACGTATTTTTAAGACGATGCAGATGTTAGTTAACCAGCAAATATAAATTTGATTTCAATCTGATAAATGGAGAAGTTCTGGAGGCTTTTGATTAACTCTGTTCGGAAATGGATCAAAGTTCCTTATTTTCACAGGATTAGTTCGTTAGTCCAGTGAACACTTCATTTCCAAGAAGATTATTTTAAACGAGCTAACAACATAAGCAGCGAAGTTAATTACTTCGGTACACTTGATAATAAGTCACCTTGGTCAGAAATCTCGTCTTCCATTTCTCCATTGAATTTTGTGCAAAACACTATTGATCTTAGTTTACAGTTGTATAACATTTGTTGTTTGATGTTAGACTTTCCACAGTGTTATTATTCCTCTTATTTGTGAATATAACCCGAAAATGTGGCTTTGTGTTCAACTCTTTTCCATAAATTGTAGATTATAGTCTATTGTGAAATCATCTTATCACCGGGATATCAATTTAGAGTGTTATGTAGAGCTGTTCGATTAATTGGACAAGTAGGCTATTCTCTTCTATTCGTTGTATCTTACACAATAATATTAGAAAACAGCTACATCCAATGCGCCTGCTACAAACCATGTCAGGGTCTTCACCTACATATAAAAATGTATAAAATGTATAAAAAATGCATATATCAACACAAACCTCTCTCAGCAACATTTTCTTTATCGTATGGGGCCTCTGCCGTGCCTTAGTAGGTTGAGCGTTGGACTGCTTCAATGTTAACAGAATAGGCTCTTATTCCCCTGTGGAAGTTATACAAGGGAAATTTTCCGGTGGCTGCTGAGGTCGCGTTTGTTTTGTTTTTAGGTTTCTTACCGGTTATGCAAAAACATGTACGTGTACGTCTTAAACTCTTGATATCCAATATACATGAGTATGACGTTAAACAACAAGTAAATAAATAGAGCTACATCGTATGGTTTATTTAGACCACAGCCTGCATGCTGTCATAATACATGCTTATGGAATAATCATAAACTGTGTTATAAAAGCTCAAATAAATAGATTGTAGTAGTAGCTTTGACCAATGTATATTGTTGCAA
>JAVFBZ010185558.1:0-14994 GCA_032466195.1 Katharina tunicata
AAATAGCATTTCAGTTTTTGGTGGGACATTGTGGAACACCCTTCCAAACCACATTAAAAAAGTTTCCTCCTTTAATTTATTTAAGATGGTTTATCTTAAACATATTTCAAAAATTTCCACATAAGATGAATAAATTATTGTTATTAAAATTATTAGTTTAAATTTTTTTATTTTTATTTTTATTTTTTTATTTATTTATTTTTTGTTTATTTTTTTTTTTTTAACCACTTAAGATTGTTGTTTGTTGATTTGTTAATTGTGATACTTGTTAATTTAAAAAGAAGCTTAATTTTTATATGCTAATTTTTATATGCTATGCTTATTAAATGTTAAAAATATTAATTGTTTATATTTATTAACATATTATTAAATAGTGATTGCAATTTGAATTTGTTTATAATGTTTCTATCTATGTATTTGTTAAATGTTATGAGGACCACATGTTAGAGCAAAAAATGTTTTTTTTGAATGTGTATATTTCCTCAGTAAATAAAGTTATTATTATTATTATTAAATGCTCAACAAATTCAACCCCATTTACCACTTATAAAACTACATTTTATGCAAAGGTTAAGAAGTGTAGAAACACGCTGTTGAAATTTTTAAGAAGTTCATACTTTTAAGCTACAAGAAAGTATAAGTTTTAGTTCCAATCTCACATTAATACCTTCAATAAATGACTTGGAACGGGTGTCCATAGAGATCAAATTTATTGAGCATTTAGGGTAAGCAATAATTGTTACTATTACAATTTACTCATATAACTGCCTTAGAGCTACATGTAGATATTGAACAGTATCATGTGGTCAGTAATGGAGAACAGTTATTACAAGTTAAATTACTGAACAAAAATAACAGGACAACAACACAAAATTTGACTCGGTCAAAATAATCTAGAAGCGCATGCAATAGTCAAAACAACTATCGTGCCAATTTTTGTGTGATTGAAATTGACAAGCCTTCGAATTGTATCACCCCCACGTCCTTCATCATTTTGAACAAAAGTACATGTAAAACAACGACAACAAGAAGAAGATGACCAAAACGAGTAGCGAAAAGGAACCCAGTTTCAGGTTTTAAAAAATAGGACCTGATGTAACCTACATGTTCAACTGGGGTAGTCTTGAAATCTGTTAAATCTTTTAGTTTGTCTTTTGGTTCAAACGGTCTTGATGTGCTTGGCATTTGTCGCCTGATTAAGGAGCGTTTTCTGGTTCGGGGTGTGACACAGCAGAGTGCCATTAAGGGACCAGAGCAGACAACATCCATTTCTCCGGCTGTAGTCATTGTTCCTATAAGTTCAATTTGATCCCATGTTGAATTGAATTTCGTTTCAATTTGAAATCATGTTCTAATCAGTACTATTTCATCCCATGTTGAATTGAATTTTGTTTCAATTTGGAATCATGTTCTAATCAGCACTATTTCAGCCCATGTTGAATTATATTTCAGTTCAATTTGAAATCAATGCCTTTCGATTCCTTCCAATTCAGAGTCAGTTACCGGTAATATTGAGTTAATATAAATTGACTGGGATTTTAGTCCATAGGCCTACTTAAGGTTATTTCACTAATACAAGTCCAACGGCTGCGTGCCAGCCAATGGGTAAAGAAAACCTCCCTCAACGTCAACACTGGCAACAATTAAAGAAAACAACACAACAAAGATGTAAAAACAAACCAGCACCACAAACCAATCAGTTTTCTGACACCCCTTAGCTCAAGAGCAGCAGGGCTAACACAGTTTCAGATTAGATTAAGTCGAGTGTTAGTTCAATGTCAGATCAATTTGTCTTTGCCCAGCACCATACTGGATCCACTTATCACTTAATTATGCAGCTGTTAACACAATAAATCCAATTTACTAATATGTTTGCCAGCACGAGTTTGACATTTTATCCCAAAAAACGAAAATACTGTTATCCAAAGGTGACTGCCACTACATTATACATGTTTATTCCACACTTGTATGAAGCACATGTTTGCTTGGTGTAATATATGTTTTTACCGCAGATTTTAACCACAACAAACCAGCTTGAGTAGAACAGAGATTCGTCCAGGGTTATGACGATGCTTAACAGTTAACAGTACCCGAGTACTGGGCACATATATTATGCACTGTACACCATTCACACTGTGGACAGTAGCTTAGCTTCCACATTAGCTATTACATCAGTTGTTGCCCTGCCCTTGTAGTCAGTTATACCATAGCTGTATAATATATACTATATATATGACCCGACATCACAAAACAGAGACTTCGCACTAAATGTCTTAAGTCAAGCTACTGTATCTATACCCACAAGATGGAATCATAAAGACTTCATCTTCAAGATTTCTGCTGGTGAGGAGTATAAACTTTTGTCAGTCCACAACATACAGGATTTAATGGTAAGATTTTAAAAGTCTCAGACACTACAGTGTTCAGATTCCATGCCTTTGAAGATTGAAACTTCTACATAGACCTCAGATCATAGGCCTACTTATCCAACTTGAAATGTTGTGTGGACAACTAGAGTCATTAAGTAGTCCACCAGACTCACCACTCAACAGTTAGTTTCTTAGCTAAAAAATGTCATGAGTTAACACTAGTAAGTAAATAGTTAGCAGCTTCCGGCACTGGATTGTTGCACATAGACGGAAAAACTCAGTTTGGACTACATGTACTCTATATAACTAGAACTAAACAACCTGCAATTGTCTAATTTGAGTATCCCAAAGCAGTTAATTCCAGCAGACTGCCTATAAATGTGAAGAGAGCATAATACATTCAGGAAAAGATCAGAGACTTCATAGAATCTAGGTCACGGTGGAATGTGCTACAGCAGTTAGCCAGTTACAGTAGGTCTTATAAATAACAAGCCTTATATACATCAACACTTACACTACACTAGCTCTCAGACATATATATCTTACCCAATAAATATAAACTCTTATATCATTTATAACAAAATCCATCTTTGTCATGTTTTTGTTATGTACACAGCTTCTAAATGACTCATAAACAAGATACTTTATAAACATACTAAAGAAAGGTCCCTCAATTTAAGCTAAGAGGTTCTCCAGATTTATTGATTGATTGATTGATTAATTGATTCATTGACTGATTGATTTATTGATTGGTTGATTGATTGATTGGTATTTATTGGTACCTCCATTGATTGGTACCTCCAGATTTATAAAAAGATACTCTTCTTCTTGAGTTAGACAGAAAGATCAGCCAATCGCAAATAGAGCAAAACAGTATGAATAATGTGAAAATGCCAATAGACCTCTGTTGCGGATTGGTTCAATTATTATCTAAATATGATATGTATTTTTTTTTACCCACTTAAGATTATTGTTTGTTGATTTGTTAATTGTGATATATTTGTTGATTAAAAAAGTAGTTTAATTTTTATATGCTCTACTTAAATATTAATTGTTTATATTAATTACCATATTATAAAATTGTGATTACAATCACTTTATAATGTTAACATCTATGTATACATTTGTTCAATTTTATGAGGACCACATGGAAGAGCAAAAAATGTTTTATTTGAGTGTGTATATTTCCTCTGTAAATAAAGTTATTATTATTATATTATTATTATATGCTCAAGCCAGATTTTCAGATGCAAAGCAGCACTCCTATTTACATGTCTGCCACACAGCAGCCAAACACAATGTTTCGCTACTTTTGGTCTTCAGGTAGTGTCAGACAAGAACATGTTCAAACTCTGTGGAATTTACAGTTCAAGGCATGTATGGGACTGAGAACGATTGTTTAAATGATGAGACGTTACAGCCTACATGTAGCAAATAATAAGACGAAAATTTATGGATTCCAATTTCTTCATTTATTAACGCAACGATTCAATGTCTATTCTGACATCGTTCTCAAGCATATTGACATCTATAATTTTGAGAGATACATATTTTTATAAAGAGTAATCACACTGGCACAGGGATATCGACTAATTAAAGCCGATAAATAATCTCATGTTCTAGATAAATTCTGAGAGACAAGTTTCTAGATAGACCTTTATATATACATACAGTTAGAGATCAATGGAGTTTTAATAATTAGGTGGTTAAGAGACATTATAAGTTAGCAATTAACATGATAAATAAATAACTACAACATCTGATCATTAAAATAATATGGCTATATAAGGTAAACTTTAATAAATGAAAAAGTTGGAATCCATAAAGTTGCGTCTTATTATTTGTCAGTACATCAAGCCCATAAAGCAAGTTATACAACCTAACAGTTAAAAGTGAGTAAGTCGCTCAATTTGTTCAGGTTGGGGGGAAATTGTTATGTGTTATTCGATGTGTGCAAAAATCGCTCTGCAAATTGAATCCAAGGAAAGAACTCTGAGGGCATTGCAAAATCTAAAATTATAAATACATGTATCACCCCTCTCAGTTCTTTTTGAAAGAACTAACAGAACTGTATGTGGAGTTGACAAAAAGTCTTAGTGGATCTCACATCTTGGGTTTTTGCCACCAGCATAATAAAAAAATTAGCAAAAACAAAGGCACATGTATGAGCCATTCTGGACTACACTTCAAGGTGCACAAAAACTGATATGCAAAATTAATCCGAGGAGAGGATTTTGACAGTCAGTCAAAAGCGTGTGAAACAAGCACTATATACAACTTGTATGTGTGTGAGAGCAAATGGGTACCAAATTTAGAAATGTACAAGTTTACAATATTGACAGTTTAAAAAGTTTGGTTTCCGTCCGCGGTGGCATAGGGTAATGCGTTTACTGGACTATGTTAACAATGGTCTAACAAATGATTGAGTCCTACATGTAGATGTTAGTGGCTTAAAAGCTTTCGGTTTCTTCAGGATAGTTTTGTCACATCAACTCTAGAGCCTTCAAATAGCGAGAAAATAAAATAAAACGGTAATTTTTAAGACTTACCTAACACAATTAGTCTATTATGATTATCAACCAACAACTGTTTATCCAAAATATTGAATCTAATTGCTGTTTGAGGGCTGCTTTGCCCACCCAATAACAACAAACTTTCATAATATTTTTTCATGTCAAGCAAGCTCCCGCCAAATACTAGCTGTGGGTGTGCTGTGACGTCACTTTGTGGGCAGTCTAATTTGTCTCCTTAGATCTCTGCTGTTTGTGTTTTCAAGAATATCTGCATGAGGTATGTTACCTAGAGAGGGATCTCCTATAGTTGAGCATAGCTACATGAAGCATCCATGATAGCTAATGATATTTAAAATGGTGGCGGCTTTTCGAAGCTGAAAAATTTCTATCAATTTCTGAAATCCGCATCTTCTTAGTACTAACATTAGGTAAACAATTATCAGAGGAAATCTACATGAACTGACCATGTCATGCATTCGCTGTCTTGACTACTTAGTTAGATTTGACTCGCAAACCAGGTTAGCCTGTGTTTTTTTTATTTTATGCACATGTTTTGTCAGAAGTATATGTCACATTCTAACAGGCTTACTGTACAGAGGAGGTACCATTGGAGAGTCTGTGGGATATTTTAAGTACCTATACAGCGGCATAAAATGAATTATATTCTGATTGTAACGCAGACGTTTATTGACATTGTAAATCGGAAATTTTTTTTTACGTTTTACTTAACTTTTTAATCACAGTAATCAGACCTTTGCTTTTTGTAATGATATCCCCGCAGAATATAGTGCGTGGAGATGCTTACATTTTAATCTGTCTTTAATTCTTATCTTTCATCGCTATAGATGATGTCATATGCCGATGGCTAGAATTATTTAATGAATTAGATTCTAAAAGACCATTACTCTGTATCTGTGATATTTGAATGATTCAAAGCAGTAAACACATTAATAATATTGTTAACGTGGAATATCTATTCTTGGGTGGGTACGCAAGTCTTTCTAAAAGCTTACCATTATTAATAAAATAAATTTTAATGCAGGAAAACCAGCATCAACGCCACTGCCAAAAGACAGACAAGGACAGGACTCAAAACAGGACACCACAACAAAACTGACTTACTGACGCTCCTTCACACAGAGAGCACCTGAGCACAGAAAGCTCCCACCACGAAGCCCTTGAGTCTGATGGAAGATCAAGCTTTAACAAATATTTACTTATTTGATCCATGTATTTTTTGAAGTAGAAAAATGGTTACTTTTATCAGAAACTTTAAACAAGTAACTAATTCAATAAAGTTTGGGCTGGTTTAAGACGTTTCCCTTTGCACTCACCTTTAGGTGGCACCCAATTTCATATTATCCAACTCAAGGTGATAATTCCATCTGTCGGAGTCAGTTATTCTAGATTAATTTTTGATTTGTGTACAGACAAAACATGATCACAAGTTAATTTGTATTATGTTTAATCAACCCTGTAGCCTGACCACAAGATATCGTCGATCAAGTAACAAACACCAAAACTTCGCAAAGAAAGTGAACAAGTGTCATTGAGTGACAGGTTGTCGTAACCTTGATCGAGTTAGTATTCATCAAAGCAACTAATAACAACAGCCGAATCGTAAAAAATATAAGCTTACCTATAATTCATCCAATAAAGATATTCCACACTACATTTTTAACTTTATGGTGAACATCGGCCAGCTTTCTTGTCAATGTTGTGTTGTTGTTGTGATTAGGTCGACTCGTACCTTGATTTACACTTGATAAATGTGCGAGACTGTATTAGCCGACGTCTTTGGTACACTACTTTTGATTGGATAAAATAATGACCAAGTTAATGTGCGGATGCTTTTGATTTGGGATACTATTTTTGACAACATGTGCTCGCAGCTGAAGGGATGAAATTTCGGTAGATGATGTAAGATAAAGTTTAGGCCATGGGGACTGAACTCTTTTTCACTTCGTTGTAACGTCTTGTTTAAAGGTACTATACCAGAGAATTTCGGTATGAAGCTTTCCTATTCATAAGACTGATACACACTAGTTGTGAGAGAAAAAATTAAAAAAAATGTGGTATTTTGTGGTTTCTTTGTTATGCACAAATGACTTTTTGTAGCCTTCTTCCTCATGAATATTCAACTCCAAGGCAAGCTACTGACCTATATTAAGTCAGTGAGGCGGGCCAAGTATACACTCAACCTTTGATCAGCTGTATAGCACTTGACAGAGTTACCCGAGTGACGAAACCGCCTCTGTATAAGGCAGGGCTCATTAACCCTAGTGCAGTGCATACATTAGACATTGTAATGCTGGTCGCATTATAGATTTGACAAACTTTATTATTATTTTAACACGGTATATCGCACATTCTCGAGGTTGGTATTTACTGAAAGCTTAAACTTTGGGCCATACTAGACAAGTATAGAAAACCCGGTTTAATTTGTTAAAACCCAAGTTAATTATATAAAGATTACGTAGAAGACTAATAACGATACTTAACTCTGCATCCACCCATGATAAGTCCAGATTCTAGAACTAGGCACATACCAGAACATGACTAAGATCATGATGGATTTTCTCAGAATTCGAAAAGCCATCTTAGTCATGTTTTTGTTCATTGTAAGGCTTTATAATGAACGTTTACATATGTCCCTTTACACATTCGGTCCCAGGTCAGACCTAGTCGTAGAATCCGCATTCACTATAAGGTGAGTCCTAGAGTTGTGCGCCTGAAAAGTATGCAGTATGTGTGGGATGGATTTGTCTCGGCAACTTTAGAGCCTTCAAATAGCAAGAAAATAAAACAAAAATTTAATTTTGAAGACTTACCTGACACAATTAATCTATTACGCTCGGCAAGCGACAATAGTATATCCCAAATATTCATTTGTATTGCTGTACGAGGGCCGTTTTGTAACCCACTATAACTGAAAAGCTTTTGAAATGTCGTCTTGTCAAAGGATTTTGACGCAAAATCAAGTTGCGGGTGTGTCGTTACCCCGTTTTTTTTTATATTTGAGCAAGTTTTTTATTAGCTCAACTTACTGTATAGATGTAGAGTTTTGTATCCTTATAATATTAGTCTACTACATAATCTGTATATAACAATACAGAACAGTACTGAATAAAATGTGTAATTTTAATTATTTGCACCTAATGATTTTAACTTGTCCAATTAAGTGATTTCCAATTCTGTTTTGAACTGGAAGAATTGAACTTTGAGATACCTCACACATTGGTAACATTTCTGATTAAGTAGACAGCATTAAAATATCACAGAACACTGTTGCAACAGGCATTTGATTAAGTTCAAGCATTCTGTGGTGCTGAAAAAATAATGCATGGTAAAATTGTCTAGTCAGTCAGTACACCTTCTCTGAAAAGCCTGAATTTCCAAACCCAATTATGGTGCCCCCAAAATATAAAAAAAATCACCTGCTGGTATTGACCTCAGTCTCTCACATATATATGTGAGATACATAAAAATAACAAACTTTGACCTGCTGCCCTTTTTGAATAAAATTGGAATAAAATATTAACACTCATTCAGTCACCTCAGTAGTATTTCAATTGGAGTGTAATCTTTTTTTTCTGTTTCTTTTCTTTGGCAAAAATAATTCATCTTTAGTGAGGTATTTTTACCTATGTTATCAGACATTTGATCTCCCTGGGCTATTGGGCTAACCCTTTTTTATTGTCACCACTGGATGTAAATACTGTAAAAAAAATAATCTTCAAAAATTGTTTTCTGCTTCCTTTGTGTGTGTGTGTGTGTGGGGTCAGAGTTACCATCTACTCCTGGTTGCATAAATGTCTAAGATTGAATAAGTTGCCGCCCAAAATATTTTAAAAAAATAATTAATAATAAAAATATTTAAAATTGTTATCTGCTTCCTTTTTATTTATTTTTTGTGTGGTCAGACCGTCAGAGTTAACGTCTACTCCTGAAAGCATGAATGTCTAAGCCTGAATAAGTTGCCCCCCAAATATTAAAAAAAAAATAATTAATAATATTAATAAAAATTTTAAAATTGTTATCTGCTTCCATTTTATTTATATTTTGTGTGGCAGACCGTCAGAGTTAACGTCTACTCCTGAAAGCATGAATGTCTAATCCTGAATAAGTTGCCGCCCAAAATATAAAAAAAAATAAAATTATAATATTAATAATAATATTTAAATTTTTATCTGCTTCCATTTTATTTATTTTTTGTGTGGTCAGACCGTCAGAGTTAACGTCTACTCCTGAAAGCTTGAATGTCTAAGCCTGAATAAGCCTATAAACTTATAGTTATATGAAAAACTTTTTTTAAAAAGGGGGCGGTTTAGTGGAAGCTTCCTGTACCATGGTGCTTTGAAAGGCCTGGAAGCTGATTTGTTTTTGTTTCTTTACAAGTGTCATAAAAGGTAGTTTCTTTCATCCATTGGCACTGGGCTGGCAAGTTGTCTTGTCCTATTCGTGAAAAACCTGGATTACTATGGAAACACCAATCAAACAAACAAACAAATTTCTTGTTCAAAACAATTGAAACTAACTAAATAATTGACAGTGGCATGCAAGCCTGTGCTGTAAGATTTTCTCGTGTAACCTAAACATTGGTCATCTAAAATTTTTCTGGATAACCTAAAAAAAGGTTATGCAAGATGGGAATTAGGATAACCTGTGTTTGTCCTAGGTCCTACTATGCCGGGTTGACATACATGTACATGTATTGGCCCAATCTGCATCTAAGTGGCGGCTTTATTATTATTTTGATTCTCAAGCAATTTTCTTACATTTAATACACATGAGTGAAATAACCTTAAGTATCTTTTGTGTAAAGAAAAGGAGCAAAACTCCTGAAGTAAAACCTACCTAGTGTTCAATTTAATGTAATATAATTAGTTATATTCTTGAGCCCTGAATGAACATGTGCCTTTTTTTTTTTTCTCCAGCACGTTTTTAGAGAGATTCCCTGAGTTGCTGTTGTAATATGATCAGAGAGTTTAAGAGCTGACATGAGAGAAAGGGAGGGCTTAATATACCCATGTAGTGGTCCAACATTTGAGAGACAGTGGGGAAAATGTCAACACAAGGCCTGTACATGGGATCAATTTGAGACGAATCTGAATCTTCGTTGACATTTTATCTGTGCCTATTTTCACCCCAATGCTTCGGCATGTAGTGTAGACAGCAGTGGCTATATGTCAGATCAATTTTAGGCAAACCTTCAGTGACATTATGTCTGTGTCTATCTTTGTTGAGAGTTGTCATGCTACTACTGTCTTGAAATGATCGTGTGAGTCCAGTCATATTGTGGTATCATCTAAGAATTTCACCCATCATGCACCTGGAGGATGCAATATCCATGACAAGTGAAACAGCTACATGTAGGAATGGTTGATGTGAGAACTGTGGGCTGTGTGATTAGGAATGGATACAGTAAAGATTTGTGAAACCTTAATTGGTGACACAGTAACGTGCAGGAAAAACACACAGCATTTTGTAAGTATATAGTTATATATTTCTGAGTAAAAATTTCTAACACCGATAAATTTAGCGTTATAGAGTACAATGGCCAGGCTATTGAATCAGTTCTATATTTCTGAGTTAAAATTTTGCATGAGTTGACATGGGTTCTAACATTAAAATTTACACCCACTGATATATTTGACATCTTAAAGATTAAAATGGCCAGGCCATCCATTAAGTTCTATATTTCGGAGTTAAAATTTGCAGGAGTTGACATGGATTCCAACATTAAAGTTTTCACCGATAAATATAGCATAATAGAGTCAAATGACCAGCTAGGCCATTGATTTTAAAAGTGTTTGCTGTAACAGGTCTCTAAAAAGGTGGGCTGGTACATGTAGGCCTTTCTTCCTTTTTGTTCCAGTTTTTTTATTTTTTTATTTCTCACTTAAACACCACACTCATTTCGCATAAAACAAATCTCATCTTGAATTTAAATTTACGTCTACAAATTCTGTAGTGGTTCAAAATTGTTTAAGAATTGCATTGGATGAAATATACAAATTATGAACTAACACTTAGTTTAATAGCAGTCAACAGACATTTTATCCAGAAAGAAAATCCAGATTATATTCGTGCTGTCATACTAAACACTGGAGAAACATTACCTTTTCAACAGCAAAAACACTAAAGTAACTAAACATTTTATGGTGTTAGCCAGAAATCAAAAACAAGGTGTATCAAATCGCTATTTTCAAAGAAACAGGGTGTCTCATTAGACATTAGTAATTTGTATTTGTCATTGGGAGTAGCAAGATGGTGGTCAAATTAAAAAAAAAAATTTTGAAATTATTGCTGCGGAGCAACCTTTTGACACAAAAGGAAGTAAGTGCAAGTAATGTACACAGATCGAAAAATGTAAAGTTGATCGGGAACTACTGTCAGCATGGGCGAAATTGATTGCCAGGTATATATATATACATCTTTAATGTAAAAAGACGAGAAAGCAACTGTCTTTCCTTCACAGCAATTAAAGCAGAAATTACAGAAAATGTTTTGTTACATAAACTTTTTTGCTTCATTTATATGGTCATTTTCTTTACTTATGAAGACCGTTACATAGACAACAGAACTTTCTACTCTTTTAATTCATTTGAAGATTCAATTTTTCGACCTTGACCTGGATTTTCCAAACCATCTAGAAGCGCCTCTCTAATGTGTGAACCCCAAACACACATGTTAACCATCTGGTCAGAAAATGTTTATTTTTCGTATTTGATCGAAAATTTTTATGTTATGTATCCGCATAGCCCTGTACAATGCGGACATTATAATAATTTCGTACTGCACCTTTCTGTAGCTACAACTGGGCGGGCATGTAGGTCTTACGCTGAGTCAAGATTTCAAAAGTGCTAGTCGACTATCGTGGCTCAATAATTAAGATAGACGACCCAGGCACCACCTCCTACAGGATCGTGACGCAATAGTGTCCAAGAAGGACAGAAATGAGATTTCGAGGTATTTAAAGAAATTAAACCCATGGAAAACCCTTGACGTTTTTCATTTGATGTTAACAATATTCTTTTGTAATTAATGATTTTTTATGTCAATAATTTTTTAACTAAAGAAACCAGTTTTGTGGTAGTGGTTCTTTTTTTACTCTTATAATATTTAATCTAAGAGAAAGCATGCTTAGTAAATAACACTCCAGCTTTTTTTTATCATCCTTTATCCAAATCAATTTAATTCATGCAAAAAAAGTAATGTGTCTACTCAGTTTTGAATAAGCCTGTCCAACAGACTGGTGGAAGGATCTCTCGCTAAGACCTTGGGACTGCAGTTTTAGAAGTTGAATAATGTTGAATGTGCATTGAAAACTTGTGCATCAGTAAATCCTTTTTGAACATTTTTTCTCGCTTTTTTCCTCCAGAAAAATTGTATTTTACACAGGTATTTATCTTGCAATATTGATTAAGTGACTAAATTTGAAGAAGACCAGAAGTTGATAATATTAAAAAAAATTGATTGCAGCTTGATGCAAAATTTGATCCATTCTGTACTTCTCAGTCAAATGACATAGTGAAAACCAGGTGTTCAGAAGCATTATTTAACTGGCAGGGTGTGGTCCCGGAGCAACCGCATCCTTGAAAAGTACTCCTTAAAGAATCAAATGATTGGTTTTTATTAAAACCAAAATAATCTTTTTTGAAAAATTCAAAAGATTGAAGACATTTCCATTGTCTTGTTAACATTTTATGGGTTTTTTTGGAGTTAATAAAGAAACTTTTTTTTTTCTTCGTCAGGTTTAAACAAGAATTTAGAAAAACCAAAGGTCAAAGCCACTCTGACTAAATTTCATTCTTACTTTTATAGAACTGCTCGAAGGAAAAATTCCCAAACCAACATCCTCATTATCTGATAAATTTGTGTCACTATCTTGCTCAACAGACTTCTCAAATATTAAAGTAATGGATAACTTGTCTTCTAATCACATACCAGATACTACCAATAGTACACCGTATATTGGCCTCATTTTAAAAACTCTTTATGTTGAGAACTGACGGAGAAAATCTGTTTGATCATCATCTGCTTGATATTGCCTGTCCTACATAGTATTAGCCAGAAATCAATAATAGGTCTCAAATCACTATTTTCAAAGAAACAGTTTTCCTATCTTTCCCATGTTAAATTTGATTGAAATAAGGTGTCTCAAATTGCTTCCATGGTGTCTCAAAGACTCAGAGACACCCCTCTGGCTAACACTATGCCTGTCCAACAGACTGGCATAACCATCTCTTTGGTGTTGGTGCAGTTTTAGGAGTTGAATAATGTTGAGTGTGCATTGAAACCTATCAATCAATCAGTCAGTTATTCTGATAAAATGCCAACATATCTTTGTCAATATATTAAAGACGTTTAGTCTATTTTATATAAGTAGATATTTATTTCATGTACAGGTATATATTTTTTCAGGTGTTCCCTTTGCATCTGTACTTTTAAAACAAATAATATTTTGTTTAGTCAGAGTTGTCTCCCTTTTGTTATGAATAGACAAAGCTATGGTTTTTCTTTTTGGTTTATTTCTGCTAAGGCAAACTTTTTGTATTTTGCTGGCTGATCATGGAGTAAATTTTGATTTGTTATTCTAACTAATAGTTGCCTCTTTTTGGACAGCCTTAAGGGCCATGCTGCTTTCGTACTGTGTGTGTATAGAAATGACCTGTACAAGATTAGTGTAGTTTCCAGGTTCCCAAATATTAGAAGTTATATGAGAATTTTTTATTCATAATATTAAGTAATTATGCAGACAAAGTAACCGAAATGAGTTTTTAAATATTTTCAACACAATACATAAATATATATTTTGTCAAGAGTAATCACACTGGCACAGGGATATCGACTAATTAAAGTCGATAAATTATCTCATGTTCTAGATCAATTCTCAGAGACAAGTTTCTAGATAGACCTGAATCTTGAGTTGTTCTGGATAACCTAAAGGTGTATCTCAAGAAAAGGCAATATATGTATATATACCAGAGACCCGAGTTTGAATCCCGGTGGAGGTAATCAAAATTTTCTTTCTCTACATTTATACAAAAATATATACATGTATGTATTCTAAATGAGTTATGTTTGGATGTAGATGCAAACCTACTGGTGTGTGGCTGGCAGGGAGCCTCTTGTGCCCTGGTGCTCTCTTAACTAAGGGGCATCAATCAGGAATCCGATTTGTTGGGGTGTCTTTTTTTGTCCTGTAATTGAATCGTCGTGTCTTCTGTGCTGCCAGCATCGATAGTGTGGTGTCCTCCACTGATTCGGCTGACATGCCGTCATTTGAGTGAAATAACCTTAAGTATGGTGTCAAACCCTGATACACACAAACAAACCAGCAAACCTACATGTACCAGCATAGTGTTAGCCAGAGGGGTGTCTCGGTGTCTTTGAGACACCCTGAAATCCATTTGAGACACCCTAATTCAGTCAAAATTAACATGGGAAAGATAGGAAAAATGTCAAAATGAGACACCCTGTTTCTCTGAAAATAGTGAATTGAGACACCCTGTTTTTTATTTCTGGCTAACACTATGCTTACCAGTGTCTGTTATCATCTAGTATCTTCTATAGTTATTAACTTGATACCAGTGGGCAGTAGGCGCGGACTATCCAGTCGTTTGCGATACAGTTTAAAACAATAAACTGATTAATATATGCTTATTACCTGCATTTTACAAAAATATATTTAATGCAGAAATTATTGTAGAGAGGTACATGTAACTCTATGGCATGTATCTGGAGTCATAAAACAATGTGCAGTCATAAACTATGTACTGTATATACACACTGTACCTGTGGGCCTGAAGCGGTAGGTACATGTATATGTACATACTACCCAAAGTGTTAATAGGTTTACAGTAATTTATTGCCCTGTATTCTGAGTCAGTGTTAGGATGTATAAAGACATTTATTACATTGCAATCTGAAGCAATTAACTATAAAACAATATCATCTGCATCAATATTATATCAGCAAAAGACAAAAATAGAGGATATTATATCTTATATGATTGTTCCAGGGTATCACCACGGCTCGAAAAAATGTTTTTTTCCCGGCAATGACTGAAAAAATTTCCCGGTAAATGTGTAGTGTGATAAAGGCAT
>JAVFBZ010185569.1:1997-14993 GCA_032466195.1 Katharina tunicata
AGTAGTAATACATGGCTCATGACAGCTGGCGAGAGAAGGCCACGCGTTTCATATACAACTATTTAATGATGAGAATAGTAGCTTTGTTTAGTACCTCATATCGACTACAAAAGTGACTGAGGGACAGTAAACTGAAATTGATGTGAGATGAGTCGTTTTAACATTGCTCTTACATACGAGTTGATGATGTAAATTGAAAGTGGTTACCAAAATCAGGGGATGGCTTTGCAAGATTTTTTAACAGATTTCGGCCAAACACTGGAAAGTGCACATGGAAATTCACTTGAATAAGACGTCAAACACAAGGCAAATTTATTTAGTTCAACACAGTTAATAATGTATTGCGCCAAGTTGTCGTTCATTGAATGGTTAGTCTTGACTGGACATTCGTATACTATACAGTTAAATTGGTTTTGGGTACAGCTTTCTAGTATTACCTGTTCAGTAAACATCTCTCCCAGTATTTTATTATCTACTATGCTATGAAATCCGAGTATAGAAAATGCTCGTCATCAGAAAAAATATGCCTAATGCTTGATTGTAGAATGGTGCCGTTAAGAGCTGGACTCTGTAGCATATACATTTTACTGTTACTTTGCAGCATTTATGATGCCTGTTAAAATTAATGACCATTTCATTACTACAAGAACTGTCAAAGGTGTTTCCTGTTTATAGTTAAATGTATGACGGCCAAGTCATTAAAGGCTCTGTTGTAGACATTAAGACGACCCATAAACCTGAAATCTGTTATTTTATAAACCCTTAATTCATTTTTGTCTCTTCCATAGACCTAAGAATAGTCCATATTTTCTCTTACGAAAAGAAATTTAAAGCATATGCATTAAGGTAAAATCTCATATTGATGCCTGTATTTATCTACTACACAGGGAACACATTTAACATTAAAAAAGCAGAATATATCTATCGAATTTAGCGCAATATACAATCTACAGCAATGATATCGTGGCTTGTATACATACTTGTGCCACAACGGAGGTGGTATTATTGACTATTTTTGGGTTTCGGAAGATATCATTCATAGTGTTGATGACTATACTGTCGAACACAGAACAGAATCGAAACATTAACCAATTAGACTTGACTTAAAACGTAGAAATTGCGACAAACTTTCAGACCGACAATGTAGCAATTGACAAGTAGAAGTGGAATATATCACAAATAGATGCAAAAAATGCCGTGCAAATTAATGCAAATACAAGTGTAAATATCTTTGCTCACACTATCTTAAATGCGGCGGAGTGTTTTACAAGAAAGTGCATTGTGCGCAAATACAATTATAAATGTCCCTGGTGCGATAAAGAATGTAAGTCGAAATGTAGATATTCACTAAGACACTTTAGAAAAAAACGTATCCATAGACATTTTTCTACCAATGCTGATATGAAGAGTAAATATAAATCTCTCATTCGTCAAAAGCAAACGTTATACAAATCTTTGCAGATGAAACAGTTGTACAATATCGATCTAAATCATTTCTGGGCATATCCGAGGTAAAAATAATAGTCCCAACCCATACTGAGCGAAACCTGGTTTAACTACAGTTTAGCAATCTCTACGAATTGGACAGTGTGGCGAATATAATGACCTTGACCTCGAACCAAAGAGAGACAGAACTTACCAGGACTGGTATGACGAAACAATAAATTTGCTTATCTATGAATTTGAAATTATATGTGCTATCCAAGGTCTTACGACAAATAAATCATCAGGAATAGGCGGGTTGATATAGGTGACATGTTTAAATGTACCTAAAAAAACAGATGATATGAAATTAATGTTTTGAAACTTGTGCGTTATAATAATCCCTATTTGTAAACATGGCGATGTAAGTATTCCCAATAATTATTGAGGTATTGCTCTTTGGTTATTTTTTGTAAAATATTTACAACAATTATTAATAGACGTTTAACTGAGTGGTCTGATAACAATAGATTAAGAGCTGGTTATTTTACTGTTGATCAGATATTCACATTGTATACATGTATAGAAAGACTCTTGAGTAAGAAAAAAAGGACAAAATTTTACGTTGTTTTCATTGATTTTGAAAAAGCTTTTTACAGTGTAAACCGGAACAAGTTTATGTTAGTATTGTCAAAAAATTCTTAATTGTCTCAAATGTATTGATAGAGGGGTGAAATTAATCAATTAATTGTAAGAAACTGGGCTGAGTTAACAGGGATGTTTTCCAGTTCTAGTGGCGTCCTACAAAGATGCGTCTTTTATAAAATGTCACAAAACGTTTCGGCCAAAACAAATATTCACACACAGGTACTGAGATCAAAATTTTGGTTTAGGTGAAATGTTTGAAAACTTTAACTTTGCCGATGAAATCATATGAAAATAGGTATAGATATAATGATATAATATCATAAATATTGATTTTATATGCATAAACAAATTGTTCATACAAAATAACCAACTACACGTATATGAATCCTTTGTTAGCTTTGTCCAGCCTGTTGACGTCCATTGTTAAACTTGTACAATAACCAAAATGGAGTTGTTCGAAATATTCTTGTTCTATAGTTAGCTACCAATGTTTTATAGAACTATCGATTAACTTTGTTTCGCTATAAACTTGTCAGTCGTACCAACTTGAACCTACATGGTGAAATCTTAAGGAAAAAGATTGTCAACTGTGATATGACCTCGAGACAACACCCTGCGAACGGGGCACAAAATAGCAAATTTACCAGCCTCTGATGAGGTTTGACCTATTTCTACAAGGATGGAAATGTTCCACATAAAGCCAAAGAAGGATAATTGCTAGGCATAAGCTGAATAATTCAACTGACTTAAAATTATCAAGAAAATTGGTTAACATGTCTAAACACGTTGATAAAGACATTGGAAGTGGAATTACATGTAATCAGATGATATGAAGCCAAAGTTTTCCGTAGTTTTTCTTTAAAAGACAAATGTATGTATTAATAGCTATTATTGATCCAGAATAATCCAGACTCAATTGTAGGTCTTCTTATAACAGACCATTTGTCAGAAAACGGATTATTTCTAAACAAAACAAAGCCTATTGATGTCCTCATTTCTAAGCAAAGCCATAATTGCATTAGGAAACTTGTTTTATCGGTATTATTCCAAGAACACTGTGATGTAACACTACATGTTAATAATCCGTTTTGACATAAAGCTTTTCGAAAAATAATGCTTATCCGCTTTAGAAAAGAAAAGGTTATCTGTTCACTTTGATTACATATATTGTGTAAAATAATTAGGAATTTAGAAAAGCAGGCTTAAATTATGTGGAACAGTTCATTTTGTGTGTGCACTTTCAAGGTACTAAATTCTTACTGTCAAGATCATAAATTCTGCGAGGTAATCTAATGTCAACCGTTTCAGCTGTTCACAAAATAATATTCAAAGACTGGGAATGAGCTGTTAAAGGGGACAGAATCTGTGGATATATCTGTCTGTTAAATTTGAAAATGTTGAAATGACCAGCACGTAAGACACAACATGGTTATCAAGTTTATTAAATGAATCAATTTCCATTTTACTTTCTTTTAACAATACAACACCGACGAGTTTCAAGTAATAGTACTATTTGTTTCGATACAACTAATCGATTTTGTAATACCACATAATATATTATTCATGAAGACGACGATACAACTGAAGTGCTGAAATGCCGAAATTTATATTCAATAGCCATTCTTGTGACTCTTCAAGAGGTTATTTTATTCCTTGTAGCATATGATTGACTGATATGCACAAATCAAACGGCAATACGTTATTTAACGCGATGTGTAGGGGAGCAATTTATCTTGTGTAATTGCAACATGGCAAATGATTCAAACCTAGCTGTGCCAGTATTGTAGCTGTCATCGAACCAACAAATTTTGCCGGGAACTAAATCTTACCGTTATAGATTAAGTCACTTGAATATCATTATATACGTGTAACATTACATCACTTACAATATTAAGTCCTTTATATGTATAGTGTTTAAATCTGACTTGCATTTGCTAGACCAAAGATAAAGAAAGTTAGGCGTAGATAGAAATGTTGTATCTACATGTAGTTAATAATACTTTGAATGAAGTTAACTAATACATTCAAGAAAACTGTTTGTTTGTTGTATTTACTACATTCGTAGTGTACTACAGCTTTGGACTTTGGGATGCTTCGGTGGATACTGAAGGGCAAATTAATAACAAAATCTGTTTCTGTTACTGAAATATGTACATACCACACCATAAATGTCTAAACTTTTCCGCAAATCATCCATGAGCTGATCACTGTGTGTAACAAATTAGGCGTTCCGGACATTAACCTACATTAGTCGGTAGAACTTTCCAGATATTATATCATTTTTTGGCAACTGTTCAGTTTTCGTTGATTAAGTGACAGGCCTAGTATTACTTGCCAAAGGTTTTTGAGGTTAGATGTCTATACTATGTCGGAGGTTGTTCATAGCATTTCATAGAACAAATGTTTCAATCAATGTTCATTACCGAGGACATCGTCTAGATTTAGGTAATACAGGACAGAAGGAATTTTGTTGGAATATGTGTGTTTTTTTGTTTTTAATTGTTTGAAGTTATATTGATGTAGTTGAAGTTTAATGAATTAATATAGGATAGAGAGAATAGAAAGTTTCGTATTTTATGTCTTTCGTGAATGTTAAATGTTTTTGCTTTACAGTTGCTCGTACAGAATGAATAACTCTCATGTATTTAAACGTAGAAATAATAACTACTCTTATCTGGAATAATTAGATAGCTTTGTTTCAAATTGAGAAATGGGCCACTCTAAATGTGATAAAAGCCTTTACTAAAATTGGGAAAGTTTCATTTGTGTTGATTGCCATTCAAGCTTCTTAGCATCTAGGGTCTTAGCATCTACATCCCTTATCAATATACACAGAAGTCGAAAATCCATCTTAGTTATGTTTTTGTTAAGTTCCCAGTTTCTAAATGCCGCTTAACAAAGATGAGCATACATGTATTATACTTTATCAAACTTAACAGTTTTAGTTTAGTTCTTGCTGCAAGTCTGCTACATGTTTGCATTCAACATTTGCGGCTCTTTCACCAAGGTAAATAGTTTCAATATTACATGTTGCCTGCACCGCGCCGTGGCTCCGTGGTTGAGCGTTGGACTATGGAGCCCCTTCACTGTACTCGGAATGGGTTCGACCCCCCTTGTGGACCTTAGTTATATAAGGGAAGTTTTACGGTGGCTGTGGAATTCGAGGGGTGTTTTTTACGAGGTTGTTTTTCGGTTTTCCACCATACACCGGCAACGCAAATTAGTAAGTCGTCATATAGATGAAATACTCTTGAGTACGTCTTAAACACCAATCAAACATACAAACCATGTTGCATGGAAAATATGAATAGCTACATTTTAGATACATTATGCGATGTGGTTGGATACTGCGTTATAGCATGTTTAACAGTTCTAAAATACATATACAAGGATATCGGCCTGGTATATTCCAAATTTCGTTGTGAACAGCTAAATAAGTCATATCGCCAGAGAAAGAAAAGCAGATGTATCAAAAAGTATTTTCCAAATAAAATCTTTGAGTCTTCTGAAAGTTATAATTAACGCTTTGTGAAATATTTACCTCATCAAAGCATGCACAAGTCTACAGATGTCGACTAGAAGCTATTCCGGTTAAAATGATGCTTCAACCAACCGCGGTCCCACAACGATAAAACTTCTACATTCTGGTGTATGTATAACATGTCCGTCTAGTAGGATGATTTTTCAGAAGGACAATAACATAAATATAACACTTTCGCCTTTTAAATAAAACAAGTATAACGTGTCCACAAATGTTAACAAGTAAAACAGATTTAGAAACGAAATTGCATGTGGCCATGGAAATCGTGGAGTAGTTTATATCATATTCCCTCTTGTTTTTCAACAAATAAATGCTGTGCGATTCGTCGTCATAACAATGAAATATCCGAGAGTAAAACGCCAGATACCAAACTAGTAAATCAATTTTAATCCGAATAATGGAGCATTGATCCAAGCAATCGTTCCTTGAAAGACTGCGTTTTCTGTACGTACTTTGACAATAGTAATAAAGTTTGTAAAGTCTATAATGCAGGTCGGTAGATATTTTATGAAAGCTTATACTTTGGGCCATACTAGACAAATATAGAAAACATGGTTTAATTCGTTTCAGTCGACTTTTTGCCGAAATTCTGCGTTATAGTACCTTTAAGTGTTATAGCTGTTGGACGGATGATGTTCCTACAGCATGGATATAATCTGGAAACATACTCCCCTTAGCCAGAGGGCCGAAAAGACGACAGACCTACTATATTCGCAATTTATAGTAAATAAATCTTCAGAAAAGGGTCTGATTATATGATGTAAACGCCTTCAGTACCGTAGTTGAATAGCGCAGCTTGTTAGAAATAGCTGTACACTAACTAATTGTGTTTATCAAGTGAATTTACACGTCTACCTAAAACCATTTTATAACACCATTGATACACTGGGGCGAGGCTGTGTTATTTGTAGCACGATTTATATATTATATCTAGGCAAAAAGGAAGCATTTAATGTCCAATTGTTTACAGATATCCTTTTTAGTTAATACTTTTAAGTATTTTTTTTTTAAATAAATAAATTATTCCTATGGACATGTTCATTGATAAAAATAATTTGAAATAACTTCACAATTATTATATAACGTGGTATTTAATAAAGTTAACCTTCTACATCGCAATATTATTTGGACAGGTATGAAAGCGTTTATTCATGACACAAAAACATAGAGACATTTTTTTGTTTCGATATCTTATCGATTTCTCCATTCTCGTGTCCTGGACCAGAAACATAAATAAAATCTACCTTCCAGTATATCTGATTAGGTCATTTGATTGATTTGATTGGTGTTAAACTTCACACTCAATCATATTTAACCTATGAAGAATGCGTTGTCGACATAAACATTCGCGTAAATCGCTCTGTGATCTCCGCGGCAACCGGTAACTAGCTTCCTGTACTTTAGGAGGAAAAACGGACTAGAACGTATTATAACAACTACCTTGCGGTACAGAACTGAACCGCGGGTGGTTGGGCGGGAACGTCATGTGCCCTGGTGCTCTCTTGATTATAGGGTATCAGGGTGCGGTTTTGTTTGTAGTGACCTGTTTTTTATCCTGTAAATGTAGTGCTCAAGGTGTATTCTGTTTTGCCAATGTTGTTAAGGTGGTTTCTTTCACTGATTGGGCTGTCACGCCGTATTAATATGAGTGAAACCACCTTACGCGGCCCTCTTGTGTAGAACCCCAATCAAATGAAAAATTAAAAGACTAATAAAGGCTTCACGTCCTACATCAACTGGACAATGTGTTTCGGAAATTAAAACAACGAACATAAAGAATTCCACAGGGTGTCACTCTATAGTCACACGGAAAATACACATTTTTCGTGAGTTTTCTTGGCATAATCAGAAACAAAGTGACATGACCCACAAGGTTACCCCTTTGACCCGTTCAAAGCCAATGCCCAACTGTTGATCTGTATTTATCAATTATCCTTGTCGATCCCTGGAGCGATTGTCAACGACTAAGCATTGAATTGAAGCCGCTGACGTTTAGCGTTTAGTTTCACACTGGTTTCTAACCTCGGAAGTGGGAGAGGTCAACTAAGAAAGAACAGATCCGTTTCGTCTCAGTAACCCTATGTTTCACTACAGAACGGCTATCCGACATTGCAAAGACCAATATATAGCCAATATGTTCAATAATTCAAAGATGCAGTTTCAGTTTAACTTTTCATCGCAATTTATTTCGTTATTTTGTAAAAAATTGAATCACACAGAGTGAAAGTGGCAACTCCCGTTCGCCTTCTCTCACATTACAGTGGTTATTAGATCTTTGCTTAAAATCATTTATTTATAACTACGGCGGCCATGATAGGGTTTGTGCAGGCCCAACGTCGTTTGCATTGTGAAATTTGCAAAATCCCAAAACTGGCAAAACTTGGAGTTACGAGACAATAGCCTCCAAGCATATCTACGTCATCAGTTGTTTATCATAATGCATTGTGGGTGAAACCAGGGGCCGATCGAGACAACATGGCGGTTTTCAGACTGATTTTACTCAACAGGTCGCAGTGGGCATTGTTAAGAACCGGTTTGTCCTGAACTTACGTGAACAAAACAAAACTTAAACAAAGGTTTATGCAGTTGAGTTTGGATTATGTCCATAGTGCATTGCGGTAAACATCTGCTGACGTAGTTATGGGTGGACCCTATTCCCTGTCATCAGTGCCAATGGCATTATCTGAACATACACTTGAGTTGTGCGGGAGGAACGTTTGAAAATGACATATGCAGCCAATTTTAAACTTTAAATTTTTGTTCGTAATGACCTATATTGAGATGCATTGACTAAAGTGTTCTTTATACATGTATCTATTGATCAGATGAGAGCAATTTAACTGTCTTACAAACTGTTACATTTGTGGAGCACTGTACAACAAATATGTTGACATGCCTGTATACGTTGATGAAAAGGAGTTAATGAAAACGTTGCAAGTACAAGTTCATTTATATATAATAAGATTAAATGAACCCAACGTTTATCGGAGGGTATACAGGCAACTGTATGCATAACAAGCTATTAGATCCAGAATATACTGAATTGTATGTCTTTATACCCACGAATAAATTCAGAGATCAGTTATCGGAAACGCGGGCTGTATGATTGTTCTAAGCAATACTATGAGCATACTATGGCTGTTTAATATAATCTTACCGAGTATTCAATAAACTGATGTAGTTGTGACGAGTTGTTTGTCTTTTTCGATACAATCTTGTTTAAGATGCGTCACTCATTGCTCTCTCAGTTTCTACAAACAAGTCACCTGACCAAACATCACGCTATTCCTATCAGCTTTGTGGTTATGAATTCTAGTATACGCCCGAAAGTAGCTGAATCCGGATTTGGAATTGTTTCGTCAAATAGTAATATCTATCGCCAATAGAGGTTCTTTGAACCTATCGATTTTGTAATACCATAGTAAGTATTGTTCCAGAAACGGAAAATATTACCAAAGTGATGAAACACTGAATTAAATATACAGTAGTCTTTCTAATAGTTCATTAAGGTATCTTTTTTCCATGCAGAAATTGATTTATCGATATACCAAGTAATTATAACCAAGGCAATAATTTGTTGCTAATTTTTGTTGTAAATTAAAAACGTAAATTTTTGTACATAGGTTCTAAAAACGTGAAATAAGGAATACAATCGTTTCAAAGCATGTCGAAATTTTGATCACCAACTCGCATTTGCTGAATAGAACAATATATCCATTAATATTTTTGTAATTAAGTTGAACTTCTGAGTCTTGGAGGCTCGTCGATCGACGAAGAACAATTGAACGAAATGCCAAAAAATCACCAATGATCTGTTAAATGCCTTGCGTGAGAAACATAAATTTATTTTTGAGAACTCAATTCAAGCTCAACATCAGGTTAGATAGTGTGATCGTAAAATCAACAAGCCATAGTATTAATATTTTAATTAATGTTGTCAATTTTACACGGATAGCCTAAATTTACCTTAGGATGAAAACTCCTCTATTGAACTGTTAGCACGAATCATAAGTATATTTGCCCAAGGACTTGACGCTAATTCAATCATATCAGTACTTAATCTGATCCAAGATTAGTATATTCGATTCCGTGATTGTGTATAGTGTTAAGGTAAAAAAAACCGGTGTTTTGAAATAGATCGTACACTGTATAAACAATTGATCATGAAGACAAGGTTGAAACAAAATAAACCTGAAAAATAACGTGAATAAATTTGAATACTGATTTAGACTAGAATAGATACCGTGACTTGTTCATATTATTTTAGTCTTACAGAAAAGGTGTCGGAATTGTATCGTTTATTTAAACACTGAATCAATTACACCACTTATCATTATCTAATAGATTTGACTACTCTTGAATCAGTAAAGAAGATCTACCGTACTTAAATAAAGAACGTAATTTATTTGTATTCACATCTCCATAAAACAGTTGAAAAATATCGATGATAATACAAAAAGACATCATTTTATAAGAAACAGTTTGATAAATCTTATTTTTTCGGATTGGAAGTCTCACTGAACTATGACAGTGACGTTTTATTTAATTTTCAAATGTGTTTTTGTATCTAATCGCTTGTTTAAGTCATAGTTTTAATTAAATTTTTGTATGCCTCAGTTTGGGAATGAAATTGATCTTTTCCCATACAGGGTGTGCCGTCAATGTGAGGAGAACAGATATTGCTAAAGTTATTGCCTTTTCTTTTAGCCTATTTAATATTAGCCCACCACTAACGTCGTGCTGTTAAGAAAAGTTGTTGAGCATTTCTGGCATTTGATAATAATCCATTGTCTTCAATAGCTTGACATGTGTAAGCGAGAAGATTATATCTACATAAAAAATATAAAATCTTAATATTCCAACGCCAGCCTTTCAGATTGTCTTGGGACGTCAGCTGTCAAACGATTATTGCTCTAGGATCTTTGTGGTTTTCTGGAAATATTCAGTGCAAGATTTTAATCTACATTAAAAAGAACACCCCAAGATGTTATACAGAGATAATCGATAAATCAAAATGCAAGAACACAAACAGATATTTCATATTTATTTTTTTTGTAGACCATTATTGATCAAAGTGCGTGTCGTTAATAGCAGCAACATAAGAGGTGAATTCAGGAAATTGTTAAAAAAACATCTGAAGCTTGTATCATCTGTTCCATGCTGAACTGAAACTGTCAAACTACCAACGGAAGTCCTTTATACATAGCCCTTAATCTGAACAAACGGTAAGAGTAGAGTGTTCAAACAAAGTTCAAATCTAAGTGTGTATATCCAAAGACATTCTCATATAGCAATGTCTTACATATAACCAATCAATATATTTCAAGTTTAGGTAACAAAATGAGCAACCTTTAGTACACAGTGACTAACCTTAAGGATGACAATATGATTGTCTGCATGTGTATGTTGATCTCTTGAGTTATTTTGACTAATGTTTAATGTCATACACAAGGGTATTTCCCTTTAATGCCGAATTTGCTTTTACGTTGCTTGATGGAAGACCGCAATGAATGGCCTAAAAATCTCACCGCGATATCTGAAGTCACTAGAAACTTCCAGTATTCGCATATGGTGGACAATGGGTTCAAATTATGATTGAAACTTTGAAGTCTAAAGTTCTACCAGCTCAGACACAGAGCAGACCGCGCATGTATACGCCCCAGATACTATCCTTCCACATCTTAAGTTTTGTTCTATATACAATATCAGGTTTATATCAGTAGAAATAAGCATGAGACGTCGTCGCCACCTAGATACAGATGTGGACATTCCCATGTTCAACCACTTCAGCATAAATAAAACACGTCGAAGCCCTGTTCGTAACTAGACAGCAGCAATGACTGATTATGGCAGTATAACCAAAGCTGTATAAATTTCAATTTTGATATAACCGTTGTATAAACGTCATGCTTCACTTTTTTTGCCCACTTAATGTTAATGTAAATTATCTACAAATCCAATGAGATAAAGTAGAAAGACATCGTTAATGTTTTGGTTTTTATTCATTGGAGAGGACAAACACAGCACACAAATCATAATTCTTGAAACTTTGTTATATCGCAATATCGTCTCACCTAATATCTCACCATAGATATTTTGGCTATAACATCAACCAAAGTGAAGATATATCTCAGTGCCTCACTTTCATATTGGGTGTTGTAGCAAACCGAGACTATATCAGTACAGTACTCACTACTTTTCTGTATTCTATTCGTATAGTATACCAAAACCGGGACAATTCCAGGAAATTGATAAGAACGGATGACTTCATTCCATATTTAGAGTTTTTCAAACGTCTCCCTATAAAGGTCTGTTAAGCTGAATAAGTCATTTTTGAATGTACTGTAACAATTGTACCTTAGAAGTGAATTAAGATGGGACATGTTACCCTAGCTGATGACATTGAACAGAACCCCACATGTCCTAACATTGTCAGATTGATTTGGACACGTTTGTATAAAATGCTGGGTTCTATTAAACCATGCATTGTATATCTGCTTAATTCTCTTTCGCTGATTTAATGTAGGCCTAGAGCTTCCTTCTGATTACAATGCTAAGTCTAGGTTCTAACTCGTTGGCCTATTTCATCGTTTGTTTCCTGTGTATACCGTTGATGAAATGGGTATAGTTATTGTAGTGCTGTATATAAATCCTGGGTTCAGTTCTTACGTTAGTTTCATATGTGTAAATCCAAACAAGGTGAGTTATGTATGAAAATCGTTCATGAGTATAGCTAATGAGACAATGTCACCATTTTAACACTTCCAGTTTGTTATGGAAAATTTGTTCTTAAAATAAATGTTCTTATTTTTCTCCTCTTGCAAATTGGTCTTTAGTGGAATTTTGGAAGTTGGTATCGAATATTTGAATTGAGGTTTGTGGTAAGTGCGATATGAGAGCATAAATAGGTAACATTTGGTGTCACAGGAATCAAGCGAGGCGTTATACGCCTGTTTTATTTTACAGTTTGAAGCTGCGATCGACGTTTACTGTTGTGGATTCCTGTTGTGTGAGTTTTGTGATAGCCCATTATATTTGCTTTTAACAATAGTACGGATTTCCAGTGGCTTACCTAATGTAGCGTCCAGACTTAGCGCGGGATGCGTCTCATTTGACTGAGACATAAATCTTTAAGGGTAGGTCCGTGTCGACTTATACAAAAGCTTTACCGATGGCCATATTTCCTTGATGTCTGCCCCACCTGGCTATGTTGTACAGAATGATGTATTGACCTCACACCTTACAGCTATCTAATCCATTTACTGGCTTTATGTTGAAACGAATTCCACAATTTTGGTGTGCACAAATATACCATGCGATTTTCCCACTGTCGCGAATTCGATGACTTTACATATTAATCTATACCAGACGAAAAATCTTAAAGG
>JAVFBZ010185580.1:0-14992 GCA_032466195.1 Katharina tunicata
TTCACGTCGTCTGGTATACTATTATTATTATTATGTATCCTTATGTTGCCATGGAAACCAGAAATTTGATTGGAATGATCCCATTTTAAATAGGAATGTATTTAGTACAAGACCAATGTGTTTTCAAAATTTGAAAAACCTGTGTTCAGACGTATTGTTTATATCTTGTTCACGTCCTCTATAAGGACGGACGGACGGACGGACGTCGTGACGACATTATCCCTACGGCATAATATGCCGATGGGATAAAAATGATGAATCTAAAAGTTTCCTCCGTTTATCTAGTGTAAACAAATTAAAAAATCCAAATACTCTCTCGTAACCAATGTCATACAAATTCAAGTTTGTTTTAAAGCATAAAAACTTTTAAAAACTTTTTTGAACACGTTCAAGACGGTTAAAAAGTGTTGCTGTATAAGGAGACCACACTGGGGCACAATATTCCAATCTGCTTCTCACCAAAGATACATATAAAGATTTAAAAGAAGATGAATTGTTAAAAACATTACATGACCTCTTGATAAAACCTAACAGTTTAAGAGACTTGCGGCAAATGACATCAACATGAGATTATTTGTTAAAAGCACACCAAGATCTAGGATTTCAGTGACTCTGTCAAGTGAATCAGTGCACAAGGAATAATTATGATCGAGGGGGAATCATGCTGGTTATTATTAACTTCTGGCATGAGTGCATCAAGTAGAACAAGTTGATGGCTTAATGACAGGACGTTCAACCAAAAATCCGACAGCACCCAATTATTGAAAAACTAAGAGCAAGAAACATATTGTTCTTTCTGTAAAACATCTCCAAGCAGTCTAAACAAATAATTGGCAAAAAAGCACTTCAGGCCTCCATTTGTATTAGGTTCTGAATATAGCTATGGGCAACAAAACAAAAATGACAACAAATATTTCCTGATGAAGTTTGACAGTAATTGCATAGAAAGGTCAGCACAACTGTTGGTTTAGTTTGGTGAGGTTTTACGTCACATTTACTCATATGTCAGCCCAATCAGTGAAGGTAACAGAACAGGCAACACTGATTCACGATAATCAACAAAGATAATCAGAGAATTCATAACATGGTGTATTCAGACAAAAACAAAATTTAAAATGCAGGACACATAACTCAAATCGGATCCTGCAGTCACTTTGCTTCAAGGGCACCTGTTGCTCTTGTATCCTCCGCCAGCCACCCATGGCAGTGTCAATATTGACGCTTGAGGCAAGTCACGGGCAACCATAGAAATCTAGACTTTTTTCTTCTGTTTCGTTTTTTTTTTGCACATTTGAGGACTCAAATTTGTAAACTCAGGGTTGATACACATTAGACTTTCCAACTTTCAAGTCTTTTAAAGGTAATGATTTCAGTTTTCAAGGTACTCTTCTATAACTATTATGCATGTAGGCAACATGTTAAAATGCTTCCCAGACGACTGTCTACTATAACAGCATTTTCTTCAAAGAAATATGAGCACTGGTATGATAAAGATTTTATTGTAGTTAAAATTATTTTAATTTAAAAATCTTGTTGTTTTTTTTCTTCTTTTTTTGCCAGTGTGTTTCTGGTCTAGTCCATCCATGTGTCTATACTACGTTAATAGCTTTTAAAAATAACTCAGCTGAATAGAGACATGTGAATATAAACAATGTCCACTGCAAGTTGTATATCTCCGTCCACACAACGGCAGAAAGCCCCAAAACAACCTGATAGGCCAAACATTAATTTTTCTTATCAAGAAATGAGAAACATCACCACAAAAGCATAAAATAATCTTAAAACTCTGCAGCATAAAGCTTCAAACAAACAACGTTTGAATGCATTGAGACTAGTTATCTAGAAACATGCACATCTGCATGAGTTAAGCAACCTTAAATTGTGTAAGAAAGAGCTACAAACCCCAGAAGATTTAAAAAATTATAAATACAAAAAACATGTTCTACTCTTTTTACCCCTTACTAAATCTTACTCACTCTCTTGTTTGCGCTTTTGTTGTTGTTGTTGATGTAAGTCATAAAGGAGCCAGAAATTTCAATTTTACCATGGTTTTCTTAAAAAGCGAGTTTATAAATGCACACAGCACAAATGTCAAGGCTTTGAGGCAAATTTTAATAATACATGCTTCAAAGCCTGCAGCCACATGATTCGTATTTGTTTAAACATGCACACAGCCCAAATGCCAAGGTCTTGAGGCAGGTATTATTAACACATGCCTCAACTCCTCGACATTTGTGCCTGCATCCACAGGATTTCTATATGCTACAGGCCATGGGGTAGGTCTCGCAGTGCGGACTTGTTATATAAATACTATTTCATTTTAAGGTGTAAATAAAGTACCAGTCAAACCAACTCTTTACATCTTCGTGGCTGCTGTCCGGCTGGCTGTGTTGATTTGGCTGGATTATGTGGCCAATTGACAGATATTCTTGCACCTTGAAAGCTTTATGCAGTAATAAATACTTACACATCCATGAAATCTCTTGACATTCTTTCTAAAGATGAATTGATTCTTAATTGTTTTATCGGACGAAGACAAATAAAAAAAACACATTCGTTTCATTTTTGTATCATACGATAGAGCCTATCAGCGCACCAAAAAAATTAACTGCGCACAAAATTTTTAACTGCACAAAAATTTAACTGCATAGTATGTAGAAATATTTCACAGAAGCTAATTTTATACCCATTTTGTCTATACATTTGATATTGATTATATACATTGTCAACACACAGCTTTTGCAGTCTTACCAAGTAGACATTGCCTACTGGACAACATTGCTAGGTTTGTTTTAGGGGAACTGTCTTGCCTGGACTAGAAGGCTTCTCAGACAGAGAAGAGCCATCAGTATTCCAGCTACAAAATCTAGCAGTCAACAAACCTTAAATGTAGCAGGAAGGACAAGGGTTAATTTCAATGTCGCCTTGTGATATCGTCCGTATATTTTGATGGTTGAAACCTTGACAAAAACAATTTGGAAAGTCAGAAAGCAATATTTCACCACATTCAATAAAATTCTGACAGCCCAATAACAATTCTCATTTACAAAGTAGTTTGGGATTTATTTTTATTTTAAGGCCTTGAATTCGTTTTTGTGATTTTCAAAGCTTTTCAAGGTAGTGTGTGGACCTTGTAAACTACACCTGGCGAACAGAAAGTAGCTTATTAATGTCAACAAATCAAATCTTTGATCTATATTTAAACGTTTCACACAAGCTTAAGCAGTGTCGACCATTATTAGCCAAGCTACACCAACAATCAATGTAATTGTTGATCCCTTTCTTAAACCTTTATAATGTGCTCCTCGGATATTAGATTTGTCGCTACATGTACTGAACATGTGGTGCCTAAATCTGCTGAATCATGTGTCTGATTCTGGCTGGGGTCTTTAATTAGTCTGCTTAAACATTATATATTATAAAAGTGTTATATCTGTTTTAGCCAAGTGCTATAAGATTTTGTTTTTGTAAATGAAACAATATAACTGCATATATATGTTTTTTTGTTTCGCAGGACATTAACTTTCATGGAAATGCTTTTTTAAGTTTCAAGCTTACAAAACAACATTTTATAACAGCTGTAATGCATTGACAGCAAAATGAATGGTTGTTTGGGATTAACTCTTTGTGTTTTGGCCATAAATGTAATTATTAAGGGCTTGATTAACTGATTACAGACAATAATATGCACAACTTAGAGACTAGAAACAATGTTGGGATTTTTTTTGCATATTCTTCATATGCCTAATAACAACCAATTACGAAACGGCAACAAAAACAGACTTGGCTGTTTCTGCATGCTCACTACGGACAAGCTGTAGATATTCTTCTTCGAGACCTATTTCATATTTTATTTACTATATGGGTTATCAGAAGTGCATTGACATTTTAAGCTCTTCCTCCGTAAGATGACTTATCTTGACACTATAAAACAAGTACATGTAAGTAGAGACAAAGCTCATCTTCATTTTGAACAATATTTGCAATTCAATGTGTAAGTTTTAAGAGGCTTGTCGATTCTTGAAAAGTTATCAAGCATAATCACAACCACACTGAAGTGCCAAGGGACCACAAAACTGGCTTCCTTTTGATACTTGTTATGATATAAATTTTATTGGCATAAAGCCAAAAGGTAATAAAGAGGATGTTTTTATATACAATAATGTAAAAAAAAAATTTTTTTTTTTTTTTTTTCGAGCGGCCTTCAATAAATGCCACAATAGTTACTAAATAAATTACAAAATGTACATGCTCAAGGGTATTTCATTTTATAAGCTACAGATGAATTCCAACAGTACACAGCGACACTAGAAACCAGAAAATGAGGAATGACTGCAAGTGTTAGATAGAGATAGTCCTCACAACAGACCTTAGCCAGAGGGCCCCTGAACAAATATAAAGATAGTAGGTTTTCTAGACTAGGTAACGTTTGTTTACTTTCTCTATCAAAATTGCAAGGTTTGTAAACAAAACTAGTACAGGGATGAGCTAAAATCATAAATGAAATTTTTATGTCAACATTTTTGTTATCCATTGTTATTTCCATTTTACGCAAAATTGATTCAATCTTAATACATTGTACCACGCTCTTACACCGAGAAAATGACACAAAGCACTCTGATCACGCCACAGTGTATAGATAATTATGTACGGACAATGTGTATCCGGGTTTCACTCTAATGACAGAAACGGACAATGGAATAGAGAAGTTTTCTGTCAATGTACATTAAACAAAATATGTTCGTTACTGATAATAAATATACCATAGTGAAGTTCTAGACACGCAGAGTGCTCAGTGTAAACAAAATCTGTAATCTCAATATTCCAACAGGTATAACCATATTCAATGATTTGTCTCATTCACCTGATTCCATATATCCTCTTCTATTATTGATTTACCTTCAATTTCATTCTACATATTATTATTTTTTCTTCTGGTTGGTTGGTATAGGTGGAACTGAATGCCATCACAGAAATCTAAGCTTAAAAACCAGGTTCTTATTTCTAATAATACGGAATAACAAAGAATCGATAAAAACAAATCTTACAATCCCAGGATAATATGTCTTAAATAATATACTCAGCCATTTGGCATCATAAACAAGAACAGAGTACATTTAAATAACGAACGGTAAAACTGGTTTTAACTGACAACCAATAACACCAATGATCCAAATTTTGATAAACTTTATCAGTTAAAAACTAACAAATCATCATTTTGATGAATTTTCAATTCTGGGTATACAAAAAAGATCCATCAAAGTTATGTAATTAATGCCGCGAAAACAAGGTTTAAAACTAATCAGTCGAACAGGTACATGTTTGTATAGGTGTAGGTGGAAGAATTTGTGTTAATCTCACTAATGCCACTATACAAAACAGGGAGTGTTCATGGACAAATCACAGTATGCCAGAAGAAAATACAGATGTAGATTTGCTCGTTTGATTGTATAATAGGATAGATCTAAGGTTATTTCACCAACATGATAGCCTGCAAGACCATAGTGTTAGCCAGAGGGGTGTCTCGGTGTCTTTGGGGCACCCAAAAGCCATTTGAGACACCCTACTTCAATCAAATTTAACATGGAAAAGATAGGAAAAATATCAAAAGAGACACCCTGTTTCAGTGAAAATAGTGATTTGAGACACCCTTTTTGGTTTCTGGCTAACACTATGTGCAAGACCAATGGATGAAAGAAACCACCGTCAATAACAGGATACCACAGGCAAAGGACAGGATGAAAAACATGACTTTACAACAACTCAGCTTCCTGACCCCTTTATATCAGACAGTACCAGGGCACAGTAAGCTCCTGCCAACAGAAGAGAAAATAGAAAATAGTTCAAACTTACCTCCGCTCATTATCATCCAGATGACTGAAGAGGACATTTTTAGCGATGGCTTTCGAAAGGGCAGCCATGGTTTTGTAGTCCTTAGGGACCACCTGTGAAGAAGATAAAACAATACTCATCAGATACCCAAATAAGGACATAATTAATAACAAACAAATAATACAGCATAATAATAATATGCCCTACAAAAATTAAATAACGTCCAAACATACTATATGATTTTTAAGATTAAAAATAATTTTGAAACACAGCATTGTACCTGTTTAGTATAGAAATATAGACTGGCATCCCCATTCATAACCTCAAAATTTGCTGTACACAAATACTGCAAACAAGGATTTGATTAAATTCTGAATATTGAACTGGTTCTCCAGCAAACCCAGTGCAATATTACAATTTGCTGAACAACAAACTGTTTCAGTTAATCATTTCATTACCTCAAAATATGAACATGTATACGAGATCAGGGTCTTTAATTCCACATGAAGCACTTGGGACATGGTAGAGAGAATTAGTGCTAATAACAGTTACACTCGCGACACATGACATTAATCATGACAAATCAAGGAAATTGATTCCTGTGACAGCGTTCAATTTGTTGTTCCCCAGACGGCAGCTAATCAGAAATAAAATACTTTGTTTTTAGTTAAGTCTACGCAGATAAATATACTACTGTAGACTCAACTAAATGACTTAATGTATACAGGTAAATTACTGTTAGCTTGATTAGTTCTGCGCACAATCATGTGTCTAGTTGCTAATCAACTCCGAGTCCTAGGCAGACTGAAATCTTCAATTTCATAAAAAAAAAACATTCAAAATTGAATTTTACAACTAGTAACAAAATTGCATGGACTGTTTATGTCCTAAAGTCTATTTTATATATACATATATATCACAAAAACAAACCCTTCAGTCATTTCGGCATAGCATTGAATATTTAACAAAAATCTCTATTGGTTTGTGACCCTGAAGTGACAACATAGTAACTGATCTTGTAAGAAAATGATTACCAGTGCTAGCCAATTTTATTCCGATCGGATGGAAGAGAATAAATCGATTCAGTCAAAATCATGAACTGACATAACTTCAACAAGTTTTGAATAACATTAAAATTTTATAAAAATGTTTGAAAAGACAATGATAATATATCGGAATCTGAAGTCACCATCTTTTAATATCACTACTTTCCCTCACCTTAATACCTGCAAGATTCATTGTAGTAAGTTTGCTTTGATCCTAATATATATTTTTTTATTTTTTTTTTGCCCCTTTAAAATCTGAGCAACTGTTAGCTAATACAGCAGGCGAACACACACAAAAAACAATTACTCAGTTAAACTTTTTTAACTTCAGGACAAATTGGATAAATCCTTCGTGATTTAAATTTAAATAAATGACACTTATGTGTGCGTCTTCAGATTATAAATCCAGAACGAGAGAAATTTAATTTCAATTGCTTACACTTACACTGTATGGCAAATCAGCTTTGGCTTTTTGGTTGCTCTAGGCAAGGGCTTATCTACACATGCAGCTGTGAAGATATTTCTTCATCGTTTTAATTTGCTAATTTCCTTAAATAAAATGCAGGAACAAGGTTTAAATATGTGTTTATATACATGTATGTGTCTAATACTAACTCATTTTTCACTATATAAAAAAAAAACTTAAAAAAAAATCAACATTGCTGTTATTCCAATTATTCATTGTGATAGGAATAATTTTGCATAAGCTTGTGCATGCCATGGGAATGTATAAAATGCCCTAGAATATTAATAGATATCACGGTAACACTAAACTGACACAAAAAACACACTTGATGGATTACAACTTCTGGTCAAGGGTTGAAACAATATCTTCATGTTTATTTTGACACTATCCTCTGTCAATTGTTGTTTCATTCTATCAATCAACATGTTCTCAGGTGTATTATAATAAACACACTGGTACCAAGAGTACCAAAGCTTGGACATCATTTCTGAACCTTGTTTCTTGTATTCTCACATTTTAGTTAATTTTTAACAGGCAATATCCAAGTTTCTGATCCCAATGCTAGCATAACTTCACAGTATTTTACTTTCAAATGTTGAGAAAACTAACAACTAATATCCAGAAAGCCCTACAATGCACACAATAAATATGCAAGTGTCTCTTGTAAAAGTCAATAACAAATTCCTGATCACCACACCAACTAAAATTAATTCATATCTACAGATCAACAAGCTTAAAACACACAAAAACATCCACAGATGATAAGTGACTTAGATTACCCGCCATATCACAAATTTACATTTAAACGGCTTCAAAAATCAATACACAATCGTTAAAAAATTTACACCAAGTTGCCAGCTGATATTTGAGAAATGTTAAAGTACATCAATCACAAAACTCACAAAAAAAAAGCACAAAACAATGAACATGAGAACTTCAATGATAGGCAAAAAAACTAACTTTGTCTTTGGGCATGGTCTTAAGTTCCTGGTCGCATGTAACAGCCTGGTCTGCCATGATAAAGTGAGATGCTGAGAACAGTGATCTGGAGACTTCTGATGTGCTGAGCTGAGCGAGATACTGTGACTAACAACAGCCAGCAGCCAACCAGTCCCCCCTCTACTATGATCAGTGTCACATAGAAACGGTCAGCCAGTATCTTAACAGTCTCACCTTACCATCTCTGTCACAGCCCAGGACAGTAGCTATCCCATAATTTATAGTATACAGGAGACGTACATTGTAACAAATTCAGAAATCACAGAAACAAAGTTACATTATTATGGTAATACAGACATTCTCACTGCAATCAATTTGCAAAAAACTATGGGTAACTTGCACTAATAACAATTGAACATTGGGAATTTTATGCCCTTTACTCTTTGTCTTCCCAATTCTCTACTTCCCAATTTTATCTTACTAAACTACATGTAGCCCATAACTTACTAGTATATCTTTTTCGGCTTTTACATGGTTCTTTATTTGAATGACAGCGTTTCATTCCAATAGGTGAAGGAAACCACCCTAAACAACAATGTCAACAAGCAAAACACATATTATTGGGACACAAATGGGATGTCACAACAAACTGGCTACCTGATTTCCCACCAGCCAATTTACCTTAATCTAAAAACATGTAGAACTCAGCACTCCGTGATTGTCTTGAATATCCATTATGCCCTGGTGAGTTGACGAAGTAAGAAAAGCTTAAATTCCTCACAACTGATAGGTTTTTTCACACTAACAGTATTTTACCGTTGCCAAAAATCTGTGCTTGAAGCTTGTTTTTCAAAGATCATCAGATCAAGTACTACTCTAAAACATTAAAAAAAATTGGGAAGGAAATCACCGTGAATTTGGTCCTTAATATTTAAATTTATTAATTAATTTGATTGGTGTCCAATGAATATTGAAGGGTATTTCATTAATATAATGACATTGTCTTGCCACAGTTTTATTTTAAAATCGTGAAAAAAAAAAAAACACCTGGTGATATCCACAGCTATCTGAAATTTCCCTCATATACCTGAAGCCGACAAGGAAGGGTACCAGCTTTAAACATTAAACAATACACATATAAAACCTCAACACAAGAAGAGCATTGGAAATAAACTCCTAATCTAGATTCTGAGAATAAGTGGGGCCTGGGAACAAAAGTCTTCAAGAACAGCGGTTTCCTGAAGTTATTTATAGCCCCAAGCTGAAACATCTTCTCTGTTAATAACCGCTAAAAATAAACAGTGATTGAAAAGAAAAAAATTGTGCTCAAGAAATAGGAAAACAAAATTCTTCACAAAAGAAAAGGAAAGATTTGGGTATTCAAGACTGATTGGTATTCAACATTGCACTCAACGGTTAAAACCATTTTCAACATGACAACTTTGTATTGCTGTTGTTCATTGTAAAACAGGAAATAATAGTTTTTTTACACTGTACACTTAAGATTATTTTGCTCATTTCACGACGTTCCAGCTCAATTGGTGAAAAAAATAAAAATAAACGACCTGGGCAATACACAAGACGACACAGGACATTAACAAGACAACTAACAGGACAACACAGCAAATTTACTTCCTTATGCCTCTAAAGCTTCCGCTAACATGAGCTGAATGTGTCAATGATGCTAGACTAGTGAACTCAAAGCTGGTATTGGAGACAGTAAATATTTGTTGCCTTGTGGTTTGGCATGGTAAACACCCTGTGTTAATAATCATATATCAAAACAAACGAGGTCTCTGAGAGGTAATGGAAATCAGATGAGAGTTTACAGCCTAATAGTTTTGTTCACAGTCAGTTAGATTGATTTTCCATAAATAGTTCATAAAGAATAAACCAACTTGACAGATGACGAGCTTGCTCTGAGAAAAAAGATTTGTTGTTAATCAAGAACTTGTAGTTGATAATAAAGACAAAGTGTGTTCCCATTGTATGTAACATGTCATTTGTAGAGAGTTGTATTCAATGGTAAAGGCTTATTCAAAGATATTCCTAGGCTTGGTAAATGTTTGAGATTCAGGTCTATCTAGAAACTTGTCTCTGAGAATTGATCTAGAATATGAGATAATTTCTCGGCTTTAATTAGTCGATATCCCTGTGCCAGTGTGATTACTCTTGACAAAAATATATATAAAAAAAAAACTATATATAAAATAGATACACGTACAAAGTTGATTTAAATACCAGCTCATTATGTTGACTAGGTAAGCTTTCTCACCTACTTAAGCAAAATAATGAGCTTGTGCTTAACAAAATAAAAAACTTTTGAATATAGGTACAGGTTTAAAAAAAGTTTTCTATTCCTTTAAATGAACAGGGAACATGGATTAAAAAAAAATGTCATTTCATTAATACAACCATTAAAAGTACCTAGTGACAATTAGTTGGAATATGGATATAAAAGACGCCTGGGCATATATATATATATATTAAATGAGGTAACATGTGCATGTATTTGTTCTGACAATAATTAAGGACATTTTGTGACATCACCACAAGTGACATGTTACTGAACCAGGCTCACATGTAAATGCTCTAAGAAGAAACGATTACATGCACATGTACATTGTACTGTTTAAAGTCTGACTTGATGTGAACTACCCAATAGTGAAAATGCCTTATGGTATGTAGTAAAACCATGGTCCACGGGTTAGTGTGGAGCTGTATTAGAACTTGAAAAATGATAACAACACAAGCAGCTTCATGGCTTAAAAAACACAGGCAAATACCTGAGGATGACAACATCTGCAGGCTAAATCACTATCGCTGAATAGCAAATTTTGAAATACTCCAGTTTCTAGAACATAACTTCAGCCCATAATTCAGGCCATAATTCAAATTCTGATTTCCTCAATTTTAGCAAAGTTTTGAAATTTGTTAATCAATTAAAACAGTTCTGGTGAAATAACAAATATCCAATGGGTACAAGGCTTGTACGAGCCAGGGTAGGGCTATTAACCGTTGTTTTTGGAACAATGTTGGTACATCAAAGCCTAGACCAGATGATACAGCAAATTGACACGTCCTCAGGCAGGAAGTGCACAAAACTGAAAGAGGTCCTAATTAGGATAGCTTCTATTTATCCCAAACTATATACATGTAAAGTCTGCGTTAATAAGCTAGATAGTATCAAATGGTCACAAAATGATAATAGCCCCTCTTTGATAAGTTAGAAAAATTTCAACAAAACCTGACTTGTCCAAACAAGAAAAATAGACGATTTCACTTTATCGTTCAAATAGCTCAAATATTAGTCGAGTTGATTAATAAAGAAAGAAAACATTTTGGATATTTCTAATCAATCTATGTTTACCCTGCCCAACAGAATTTCATGTATGAATTTACAATAAATCCCATGGCACAAGATACATGTACATGTACATTTAAGTATAGTCCAAAAAAAAACAAGAAGTCTGCCAAAAAAGAATTGTTTCTGCTTGATGACTAATTTCAAGATTACCTATGGTCAAGGAGACCTCTGGCTAAGGGAAGTGTGTTTGCTGATTATATTCATGCTGTCGTACTTAGCACTGGAGGAATATTACTGTTCCAACAGAAAGAACACTAAAGGGATTAGACATTTAAAGGTTGTGTTAAGAGCCACTGTGAACTGTTGGAATACAGTGCCGTTATATACATGTAAGTGAATACCCTCGAGGACGGTGTTAAACACCAATCAATCAATCTATGGTCAAGGATATTAATATCTACGAACTATGTACATACATATTTAATGATCTACAAGGTTCTAAATGCATAGCTTAATTGGCTTGGCTCACTATTTCTCCACTATTGGGATACACATGATTACCTTCCCTGGATGGATAATATCTTTCTTCTTCCACAATATATATTTTGCCTGAAGGTTAAATTGTTTTCTTAGCTATCGTCTGTGTGTCCCTACATCCAATCTGTCATGGAGAAGGAAAGTCTGCTACAGATTTAGTTGTAAAAAAAAAATGCTCTCAATGTTATTAATGTATTTCTGAATCACAATCAAATGGCCCGTAGGAAATTTCACGCTTGCACTATTGCCTAATATTGAAAATAAGACACACCTATTGAGTATCTAAGTGTTAATAAATGAACTCAATATTAGCAAACCGCAACAAATCTAAATAAAAATGACAATCATTTATTTTATGAACAGATCTGTTTTGCAAATTTTTAATTATAATGAAGGGCTTACCATGTGTTCATGTGGCCAAGGAATAACAAAAACATGACTAAGACGGATTATCAACTTCTGGGTAAATTAATAAGCGATGTTTCGGCCTAGATGTTTTTTCACTGCTTGAAAACAGTCTTTTAAAAGCATCTAAGCCAAAAAATGGCTCATTATTATACCCAGAGGTTGAAAATCCATCTTAGTCATGTTTTGTTTTTAGCCAGCTTCTAAACAAGATATTATTATGTGGTGAAGGAATGTTTACAAAACAAACTCAGTAATACAGTACTATTGACCGCCTACAAATCTATTTTAAGTTAATCCCTGCCATCTAATGGCATGACGTAGGAGTATTAATCCTACAAGTCTTTCACAGAAAATCTTCTGTCCATTGATAGTAAATGTAATACCTCTATATATATATCACCATTTAGAGGTATAAGCTTCAATGGACAGCAGCACCATGGCAACACAAGAAACAATAGCAAAGAGATTTGATATTGTTGTATCCCAGATGTAGCAATCCTTGTATACTCCTGGTCCAGATCTCAGGAGATCAAGTCAAATGTCTCAGGTTCCATCCAGTTTTTCACTTTACACTTATATTAATGTATAGAAAGACACATGTAATATGAGGGTCAGCTTATTAATATAAAAAACAAATATATAGCATCAGGAACACGGGCCCAGCAAAATGGCAGTTGATGTTTGATAAGATGTAGCCTTTTTTTGTCTATAAGACCCTACTGTCACCTAGACTCATCGTGGTCTTACATGTAGCAATTAGTAGCATTAGGATAAACGCCCCAAAGAATTGCTCCAAACTCATTAGTATTGATGGTGCCTTTTCGACAGTCAGGACAGAGCTAATCTTGCATCCCAGTCGCCCTCTGGGTAGGGGATGCAGCACCCAGTTTGTTTTAATCAACAAAGGTAGTGCATACTTTCAGACCTCTAACTTGTTTTAAATTTATAAAGGCAGCTCCTGATGATGCCAATCCATGTTTTTCAATAATACAAACCTCGTACCGTCTCCAGTAAAATAATAGCAGATAGTTTAATGCACTTGACACACTAAATCAATGTTACATATATATGTCTGTTCAAAACATGGTAAACTGACAAGATATTTGTATGTGATACAGTTACAGAAATATAGACTTGGTGGTGTTAAGAAAAGCATGGTGTGTATTTATGTTGAAAGGTATATATATTCCATATTATCTTCAAATTAAACACTCAATGTCAGAGGGATTGTTTAGGATTGTCCATGTCATTGGTCTAGGAATATTGATATTGTAAGAAGGAGTATGTTTACTCAAGCCTAAATAATCTATTGCCAGACTCTGATCTGGACTCAAGGACATACATACAAGGTTTAATAAGGTCTTTTCCTAATACCAGCTTCACCCAATACACACTAAGATTGACTGAAACAAGTTTTTCTTTACAAATTGTGATAAAATGGCTGAACATATAAAACCATAAGGTGTAATAGTGGAAACCATAAAAGCATGACAGAAAAAAAAAAAAAATCGACTGAATCCTTGAGTATACTGGAACACTTTTTTTTATGAATACATGAATTGGGATTGACAGTATTTTTAGAGGACAATGTATCGGCGTACAATCAAGCGCTGACGTAAAGAGAATGAAGAATGTTATTAATTTCCTGTAGAAGACGGGTCCTTGGCAGAGAAGTAGCTGATTTCCCCCTGAAGTCAGTCATCGAGCCTGGTCTCCCTCTCAGACCAGTAGACTCATTCCTCACCTAAAAGTGCACTAACCACGGGTAAATCACCCTAATTATATACTCACCTACAGCCAGTCGCAATTTCACTCACATACTCATGTTTCTATGGCAACTACACATTATTATCCACGGGCGCTGGGACATGTATTACAGACTTTATGCCCCAAAACAATCTATTTAAAACTCGTCTCTATAGTATTAAAGGTTATTTTCATATGTACAGTGAAGTTTTAACGGTAAGTTAAGAAGTTTTAAAGGACAAAACCACCAACTTTTAACTGCAACTTGTTATTACGAACGACATAAAACTGTGTCGCATTTAGAACCGACGTAGCCGGAAGTGATGTTTTTGTTCGCAGCAAAGATAGTTCATCCTTGTGCCTGTCTACTTATGTATACCTTGGTTGATGTTTTTAATTGATAATGGAAAGTAACGTTCCTATTTGCAGCGATACTGGATCTTGCCTGAAAGTTATGAGATCTGTTTGTAGTCAACTGGTTGCATATAGTGTCTGATTGTCAACATCGAACAATTCAGACTGGAGTCGGCTACAAAACTCCTTCACTTATGTTACAGGATGGGTCCAGTCTACAGTAATATTTTTAAGATCGCCGGGTGTATACCGTGTATTTTTAAAAGCGGTTTCTAACACAGTGTTTTACCAAATAGCTAGGAAAATGTCAAGTTGTCGTGTAAAAACTAAAACTGTATGCAATATAAACTTTTTTAA
>JAVFBZ010185591.1:0-14991 GCA_032466195.1 Katharina tunicata
GAATACAGATCAGAAACGCTGTGACCTATCTACCATCCAATGCCATTTGAACGAACAATCGAATAAGAAAGATTGCATATGTCAATTTACATAATTTGGGATGTGTGAGAAACTATATGATAGGGATATTGCGTCCAGGCTATATCGAGGTGATTTTAGAATTGATGAATTCTTCAGACTGAGATTAAAATAACGTCAGAAAAAAATGACTGACCAAACATTTCAATTGGTGACGTTCTAAAAAATGAGAAAGCACTGAATCATTCCACAGCTGTGTAGAATTTTGGTGCTTTAACTATTAAATTCATAAATCCATATGCTATTGTTTTGGGTTCTAAGCTTTCTTGTATAAATACAACATTTTTAAACATCACAACTTCCTACTGTGATAATTACAGGTCATTACAATTAAGGTACGACCATATTATGATTTATGTGTGACAAATGCTAATTATGTTGTGAACAAATATTGTTGCACGATTTAAAGTAACCAACATTAAACATTCGAGAAACTGTATGGAGGTCCAGAATGACCAACTTTGTGTTTATAAATTTCATTGTGTCATATCGTTCTCAAGGGAATTACAGTTATATGACGGCTTAACGCACTCGTTGTTTGGTGGAAAACCGGGATCAAAACCTCGTAAAAACATCCACTCGATGTCATCAGGAACATTCATTAAATATCTTGGTCAACAAGCAGACCAGAAAAACTAAACATGTGTCGACATTAACACTGCGGATATAAATATGTTCATAACTACAAGCACTCCAAAAAATGTTCCTTTAAAAATTAATGGATCCCATTCCCCATGTGCAATTTATGGGATACTGTCCTTTGAATGTAACTGAAGCTATGTATATATTCCCTTATTCCTTACTTTCAAGGCCAAATTTCATTTAGATAGAAGTGTTTTCCTTGGTTTTTGTCTAGGGATTAGTTTCCTTAACATTCCCAATCTCTTGTTTCAGGGAAATATTCTTATGGATGATATATAAGCAAATGACCCTTGTATGTTCACTGCTATGGAAGGGAATAGTTTTTTCAGCGTGGAGAAAAACGTATGCCGCGTTTAAATATTGATATTGAGATATTGTATTCACCAACATGATTTACATAAATATAAAATATAAAAAGGCAAAAAGAAAACTGTTGGCGGGATTAAAATTCCTTGGAGCTTGCTCTATCCATTGGGAAAATTACTATACAGAAAGGCAAACCGGTGAATATATAAAAAAAAATGTAGATTGAGATTTTATAAATATATATATACAAGAGAGCGTTGGCCCTGCAAGCCAGAGACCCGAGTTCGAATCCCGGTGGAGGCAAGCACAATATTCTTTCTCTACATTTATACAAAAATATATATACAAGAAATATACAGAAAGGATAGAAAGGAGGAGCAATGTGGAATACCGCGACCTTTCATTCAAATTAGGAAGTTGTTTTAATCATTGATGTGATGTAATATTTATGAAGTTTTTTACTTACAGTCCCTTGATAATATATCTTTTGGATTTCTCTTAATCTTTATCCGGACATAGTCGATAGAATGACAATAATCCTAATGACATAATATATTGTTATACAGATGACACATATTACAAAGCCCTTATGACATATATTTACGAGGTAAAACATATGTAAAACCTAACGTTGGACGTAGGAATGTAGTAAATCACACTCTGCCAGTAAGTGGGATATAATAGATATAGCCAGACAGTAAGCAAAAAATCAATTATAATTCCAGTTTATTAAACATCATATTATTCAAGGAAAAGCAGATCTCATCAATACATCCACATTACAATACTCAAAGGACATAAAATGTAGAGTCTAGTTTTCGTCTACATCAGATTAGTTCTGGAGGCCGAGAGAACCGGGTTTCATCAGCGAACGATCAGCAGTTACATTGTTACATAACCACAACACAATATTGTAGAAATTACAAGAACTAATTATTCGAGGAGTTATTTAATCAAAGTCAAGCCGTATAAAATTACGAATTTAATCAACTATATTCATTGGTTGTGGCCTTACACCGTATATACTTAAGGTGATTTCACTTATATCACGGTGCGCCAGACTAATATGTGAAAGCAGCTACATTCAACAACCATAGAAACAGACAAGGAAGCCACAGGACAAGGAGAGGATTCAAAACAGGACATAACAACAAATCAGCTTAATGAAACCCCTTTGCTCAGACCCCATCTGGGTACAGGAAGCTCCCGCCAACCACCCGCTAATCATCTTGATGATGGGTAAAATGACAAATTACTCTGAATATAGAACAGTAGCCGTGCAGCAATAAATAAAAAGATATAAGACTATTGTCTCCAGGAAAGAAATGTGAGAGATTGTGATAAATAATTGAACTACATACATGATATAGGAACAGAAACATCCCTGTAACGGCAAAGTAGCAATGAAATAAAACACGCATGCAGTAAGACATAAATGTAAATAATGTATATATGTAAATATTTGCCATAAATAAGGTTCGCTCACAAAATACCGGATGGGTAATATCCCAATATCAGTAAAGCCATCCTGGCAGACAGAATGTAAGCAGATCATTTCGATATTAGTGAAATCCATATTGACATCGTGACTGGAATACAGATCAGAAACTCTGTGACCAATCTATCATCCAATGCCATTTGAACGAACAATCGAATAAGAAAGATTGCAAATGTCAATTTACATAATTTGGGGTGTGTGAGAAACTATATGATAGGGATATTGCGTCCAGGCTATATCGAGGTGATTTTAGAATTTATGAATTCTTCAGATTGAGATTGAAAAAACGTCAGAAAAAATGACTGACCAAACATTTCAATTGGTGACGTTCTAAAAAAAAAGAGAAAGCACTAAATCATCCCACAGCTGTGTGGAATTTTGGTGCTTTAACTATTAAATTCATAAATCGATATGCTATTGTGTTGGGTTCTAGGCTTTCTTCTATAAATACAACATTTTTTAAACAACACAACTTTCTGCTGTGATAATTACAAGCATTTACAATTAAGGTACGACCATACTATGATTTATGTGTGACACACAGAGTCCCATTGGCAAATACTAATTATGTTGAGAACAAATATTGTTGCACGAGTTAAAGTAACCAACATTGAGCATTCGAGAAACTGTATGGAGGTCCAGAATGGCCAACTTTATGGTTATAAATTCCACTGTGTCATATCGTTCTCAAGGGAATTAAAGTTATAAGGCGGCTTAACACAGCCGTCGTTTGGTGGAAAACCGGGATCAAAACCTCGTAAAAATATCCACTCCATGTCACCGGGAAATTTCATTATTTACCTTGGTCAACAAGCAGACCAGAAAAACTAAAGATGTCGTTGACAGTAACACTGCGGGTATAAATATATTCTTTACTACAAGCACTCCAACAAATGTTCCCTTAAAAATTAAGGGATTCCATTCCCTATACGCAATTTAAGGGATATTGTCCCTTGAATGTAACTGAAGCTAGGTATATATTCCCTTATTCTTTACTTTCAAGGCCAAATTTCATTTAGATAGAAGTGTTTTCCTTGGTGTTTGGCTAGGGAATAGCTTCCTTTACATTTCCAATCTCTTATCTTAGGGGAATATTCTCATGGATGATATTTAAGCAAATGATCCCTTGTATGTTCCCTACTATGCAAGGGTATAGTTTTTTTGAGTGTGGAGAGAAACGTACACCGCGTTAAAATAACTCTGATGGGATATAAAATTCAGCATCATGGTACTTTTATGGCATTACCCGGAATTCGGCACTTGCCGAAAGGAAAAAGTTCTATATTTAACCACGGCGGCATTATATTACTAATACAACGCCATAATTATGTAACTTCTGATACCATTTATTCAAAAAACAAATCATACAAATCTTTAGCAAATAACTAAACTATTATAACACATATCAGATCTGCAACAACAGATCTATATAATCAGTTCAAGTTTTCTTTTATCGGCTTGTTTTGATCCACAATCCATTTCTTAGTAGATACATAGCCTTGATTCATTGCGTCCAAGATTGGAAACTCTTCTTGTACACAAATTTGATAACAGGAACAATATCACACTAATTGCGGCATAAAACCTTTTATTTTATTTTGTTGCATTCGAATAACAAGATACATACATGCAGTCTAGCATTAGACACATAAATAGTTACTATAAAATCTAGTTGTCAATTGGAGATAATGGCTCATGGTGTAAGTCATTCATCAAAATCTTATTGTGGCTGAAGTTTAGTGAATATAAACTGGTTATGCATAGTTTATTCATTCCAACAGAATGTCCTGAGAGGAATTATGGCTTCTTCAAATAGAATCTCCGGTTAAATGATCGATCGTGTTCACAGAGAAAGGCGATCAGTTTTGACCGACACTATCGACAACTAGAATGGTAAGGCGGCGAAGAAAAGCAATTCTGGAACGATAAACATGGTTTAAAAAAGCGAGATATATATCCGACTTTCGATTTATTCAGGGTTTTTCTTGCTTAACACACGGCACAAATAGATGGAAGTTGTTTTTGAAGATGGCAAAGGTAAACTACTCTATGGAATCTTTTCTTTCTCATAAATTTGCATCGAACTTTATGTCATAGAAAGCCTTGGACAGCTTAGGGTAAACACTCAGGGGGATTTCGGCGAAGAGGCACAGTTGTGCAGGAACTGTTTAGTAGGAGTCGGGAAACTTTGAACCATGAATTTTTGAATAAAAGTAAATTGGACAAAATCTGTTCAAGAGGATTATGGCTGTATACATTTCTTCTTCGCAAATAACTCTCTTTGAAAGATTGACTAATTATGTTCTTCAGATAGAATATGTAATTTTCTTATTTATATACGTTTTTAGATACTGCTCGAAAATATCATATTACGTAAGTATACTCTAGACTCATTAAATATTCAGGTCAGGTAGAGATATTCGTAAATATAATTATCCAATGCTTTGGTTATTGTGCGTGTAATAACGATAGTTAAATAACAAAAAGATATATGCAACCCATGGAAGTTCTTGTTCATATCCGTGAATATCAAATTGACCAAATAACAAGCCAACGTGACATGAATATATACATGCTATTACTCAACTAATCTATCATCTACTGTCATTTAACCAAACCCAGGATGTAGTTTGAGCCCTTACTTAGAAAACTAGATTTATTTCTTTATCTGATTGGTGTTTAACATCGTACTCAAGTGTATTTCACTTATGTGACGACATGATAGAAACCCTGCAGGAAACCTTGTATAGCGACTCTTGCTATATCATAACCCGTTATGCCAGTTGTGTATCGCTGTGAATGAAGCTCCCATAGATTCGTACCTTGAAGGATTCAGAAGAAATTGGCGTGGTCTTTTTTTAGAGGCATACAAAGGATAATGTTGTACGGGTGGAATTCCATCATTTGGTCGGTTTAGAGTCGCTGCCTTTTTTGTAGGACACTTATAAATATAAGTGCGATAACGTTAATTGAGTACAAACAAATAAACACACAGCCAGCCAACCAGACTGTACTTCACAGACACATTTATGTATTCCATGTCATTATACATAAAGATCTACATTATGTTCTTCTGGATACAAACTTAATGGCTGATTGATTAGGGGTTGATGGAAACAGTTGTTGTGGTTCTCGAAGTTCCTCATTTGATACAAGGGCGTGTGTTTCGGTGGATAAAACTAAAGATGAGAACATAATCTCTAAATGTGGAGAACGAATCTCAATCTTACATTGCAAGATTTCTGTTCAACCCCTTTGCGTAAAATCATGACCTGCTGACAAAAATAAAAGCTCCCACTTAAATACAGTTTGCATTTCTAAGGAGTCAAAAACAATGACGAAGTAGATACTCTAGATGTCGTGCAAAACCTGTTTATCTATCAAGAGAGGAGTTTTCCAAACCCATTTGGTTGACGTCGTGTGGTTTTTACCCCAGACCAAATAATATGGTTGGTTAATAACGGTCATCTGTGTCTAGCGTATATATAACTAACTATACATGAGACAAAGCAAGCTTCCGAGGATAAACGTTTAGTCATCGATTGTTACACAACCTCTGTCAAAATCCTTGGGGGGATTTCGATGAAGAACAGTCAATTTTGTTTGTGGAGGACAACTTTGCCGGTAACCACAGTTTTTGTTCTTCTTATAAACGGGTGTTTCTTCATAACAAAATTATACTAATAGTTCCAGATCCACTCAAATGCAGTAATTTAATGCTCGTCTACACATTCTTTGTAGAAGGCATGTAAGGTAACGATATAAAGTTCAGTTTCGAAGTACATAGCACGAAAGATAATGACATTCCGTCAGTATATAAGTGAGACACTAGTGATACAGCCAGACAGCGACTAAAACATCGATTACTCTTCCAGTGAATCGAACATAAACCTATAATATTATAACCTCATAGCAGATTTCATCAATACAAAAGACTTAAAAGACATAGTCGAAAGGACAAAATTTACTTATTTTTTTTTATCAGTGTGTAACTTCGTACTCAAGATTATTTCACGTATATGATTTGTTTGTTTGTTTGATTGGTGTTTAACGTCGTACTTAAAGGTATTTCATTTATATGACGACGGATTCGCCACTTCTTAATCTACTCTACTCAATACGGCGGAAAACCGGGAGGAAACCTCTTAAAAACCGCCCTCGCGATTGCCGAAGTCACCTCGTATGACTCCCTCATATACTTCAGATCCACTGGGAGACTTGAACCCGTGTGGTACATCGAAGAAGGATCTGCAGTCAGACGCGTTAACCACTGAGCCACGGCGCGGGCCCTTCGCGTATATGTAGTCGGCCTTGTAGTCGTGTTGTTAAAAACAAGAAAGAAGCCTAGTTAACAACCATCAGACAAACTCTGCAGCTACCGGAAACCCACCTTAGGTCTGAACTGGAACCTATACCTGGTACAGTGAAGGGAATTTAGCATCCCAACGGTAAACAGAGCCACGGCGAGGCCCCTAATGTCAAGATAGCCGTGATGCATCAGTTGCTTGGAAGTGAACGGCAGTATTCTGGTTAAGGGCAGAATGATTCAAGCCTTGTCCTGCGGTCATTACTTGCACTGAAGGGACATTATCTTTCCAACAGAGCAAACACTTCAAATATTATGGTTGTGTGATTTTTTATTGTTGGAGTACACCGCTGTCATTTTAGTAAGATACCCTTCAGCATGGCTTTAAATACCAATAAGACTATCACCATTCGAACGGCCATGTAACAATAGACATAACAATATTGAATGATAAAAGATTGTTTATAAAAAAATCTACATACATGAACAGTAACATAAACCAAATTTTACAGGTATAGGCGAAAAGCTTGTTCGTATGATCGAGGTTTAACGGTATAGGTTTTCACTCATATGACGTACCAGCCTAATGGCTGGATGAAACCTCACTCGTTGGTCCTGACAACTGACAGCCAAATACAGAAGAATTGCTGGAACAAGAACAGGACGCCACTACGAATCGGTTTATTTTGATATGAAAGCCATTGTATCAAACAAAATGCAAGGAAATCATTTTGGAATCATGGAAAATAAATTATACTCATAACCTTAAAAACATGAAGAACTTGAATCAATCAAATCAAATCAAATCCAACAGCTAAAGTTAAAATCATTTCTGAATCCTTGTACCATCTCATACAAAAATTGATGTTCCATTCCACTATTTTATCAAACTAACAGCAAAGGTGGAAATCTAGTGCATGATTAATAACATCTGAAAATGAAAATAGACCAGGTAGAATATGACAGTAGTAGGCCAAGATACGCAAGTCCAGTTTCTATATTTCGGTTTATTAAACAATATTCAGTCCCGATGACGTACAACAGAAGAGATCAAAACTGATAATGGTGCAATAAACTAAAATGTAGAAATAAGACAGGCTTATCTTCTAGTTTCTCAGAGTTGTGGCTTTGTTGTTGAATGTTCGTAGAGAAGACAAAAACAAGAATTTAATGACCGAATTGTCGCTGATTATTTTTAATGGAAAATATTCCAATAGAGCAAAAATCTATTAATTAACAACTGTAAACACTGTATCATACATTTATATCATGGGAAGTACTTAAAGGCATATACATCTCTCCTAATAATCAATAACGTCAGGAAAAAAACAATTCCTACAATTGTTGAATTCAGCCCTCAACCACAGCTGAGCTAATATATTTAAAACGTGAATTTTCTCTACATTGTATGCAGAAGCACGTAACGGATACATACAAGCGTGGGAAAGAATAACTGTGTCGTTAGAACTGGAATGGAAGTCACACTTGTCAGAGAGTGAGTTGATTACACAATAAACATTGCTGGCTCGAGCTCACATGTCAACTCAAACATATCAATATATTGAGACATTCCTAATCGCGAAGACAACAATCACCATGTCTGGCTCAAGTAAAAGGACGTTAAGAAAAGGATATAGTTTACATATGATTGGCATCTGTAAGCATTTAAGTCAATGATGATATCTGTCGTGTTATGCATAAATTACACTTAATATTAAATCGATTTCTACTTTGCAATATTGAAATTAAATTTATAGATAAGCAGAAGTTGTTTTGTCTACATGATACTGGGAATTTCCTGCCGAAGAAAAAATTTCAGGATCTGCACAACGGTCAAAGAAAATGTTGTGATTAACCTGTTACAAGTCTCTTGTGGGAGGGGAAAGCTGCATGACCAGTGTTAAATTCTAATATTTTAAGGAGGCATTGCCTGTTAAACAATTTTAACTATCCTAATTATTTGCTGTCAACACTGAAATAGAAGTATCTGTGCCCGCTTATCAGCAAACGGCAAATAACTTCAAATATGTCGAGATTTCCCTGTATATTCCGATCCTTACAGATCTGATTGATGAAATGTGGGAAATGTGCAAATTTATTTGACAAAGAATTCTCTTCTGTTCTAAATACGATAATTCTCAGTACGTCAGGTTAACAAAACCAATATTTTGTGAGAAGGTATGTAGGATGATTACCATTGTGTTTAAGTACTGATACAATTAAGACTAAAATCCGCTTTCTTAACCCTATTATCAGGCTTCAACTCCGACTTAGTTCAGTAAACCCGGTCTATCTTCCCAGAACACGCCAACGTATATACGTTTTTCTAACCACAGTATTGAGCCGAATTACACTAAGTAGTACTTGTAGTTTGTACAGATCGGAATCTTTAGGTCGAGAACACGTTATATCGTTGTCACACAACTGTTTGCAGACCAAAATATAGTAAAAGTAAAGAAACACTTAGTATATATTCAATTTTAAATGATATTCTTAACCACATGACATATTGTAAATGACCTTCTTGGTTGTTTCTTGTATCAGAAAGCAACAAGGTACGCTTCTTGAAAATGTATTTCTGTCCAGCTTTGCACGAGCGGCGCCAGAGAGTGGACGCCTTGCAATAAAAATAAGTCTACCTTAGAATGCAACTTACGACGAGAGTGCAGACAAGACCACTTAAGTGTGTGAACGTATTCAAAAGAAAACGCCTCGAGGGAGGCTTAAGGCTGGAATTGTTTAAGTAAAACCTTTTGCTTTTTAGTGTGTTGATTTATTTAAGTGTATACACTTTTTACATCGAGGTCGTGATGGTTTGAAAAATAATTATTGGATCTACTAATGATAAATGTTGCTGGCAAAACACGAAGCTCAACGTGGTACACAAACACGACAGTAGAATATCAACAATATTAACTATATTTGTTGATTTAAACACGCGAACATTCAAGAAAATTATCGCCTCTGGTTCAAAGCGGTTTCGTGGTTAAAAACTGAATGCTCAAGTTGTAACATTGAAGTAGATCTTTTTTCAAAGTTTTCCACAGCCAAAACTCAATTGTTTGCAACTGTTGTATTTGACGTAAAAGAACTTTCTACAACACCAAAGGCGGATAAGATTTATTAATTGATAGATTGTTGTTTAACGCCGTGCTCAAGGATATTTCAGTTAGATGATGGCGGTGTGCTCCAGTGAATAGACACACTAACAAAAACATAAATGCTAAGAGTTTTGATGGATTGGAAAAATGATGTCCTTTCAGTGTTACGTAAAGACAGCCAACAAGGCTTGGAACGTACTGGCCTCAACCAGAAGCCTAGGTGGAAATGATTGATTGCCGTTTAATGCCGTGCTCAAGGGAATTTCACTTTTATGACGGCGACTCAAACACAACCAAAAAATGTGAAGTCACTTTATCACTGATGGAAAGATACTGTTCCTCCAGTGCTAAGTATGACAGCATGAATACCTTGGTGGATTTGAATTGAATTTAGATTAAATTATCACCAAATACAAAGATACCACACAAAGTGTCACAACTGTCTTACATATACATACTTTGTTTGTAAAGATGTTTCGACCTTCTGTCACAAACGTTCTTATCTGTAAATGTAATGAGCAAGCGGTCAGTAAGGTGATAACGTTGTTAATAATATATATGTAGGTGGGTGTATTGACACGCAATACTAAAATCTAGACTTCGAGTACACCATACTCACGGATAAACACAATATACCGAACCTTTTGGAACGATTCATCGTTTGACACTTTAACCCATATCATAAATTCCACGGAAGTACACCAGATTTGAAATAGCACGAGTGTGCATGGTGACACCTGATCACAGGAGCTCTTAAACCGAAAAAATACTTGATGAATTGGCAAGTAATGATAAATTAATTTTTTTGCACCGCACAGAATAAAACAGTCATATGTACGCGTGCAAGCCAACTGAGTGGCGGGAACTACCCTCGATGCCCCTCACAACAATGAGGATATTCCAATGTGAGGTTTTCTAATTATGTAATTGTTGTTAAACTTAGTACTTACAGGTAGTTCAGATAAATTATGACTTTGCCATTGTGTTGAAAAACTCCCGAAACCTATCCATGATCTTGGCACCCGTCACAATTGCCTCTTTCATATTTAAGGTCCAAAAACGCGTTCGTAGCACATGCAATGAGACTTAACATCAAGGGAGCGCAATGGTCCAATGCGCCGCCCCCTATGGTGTAAAACAGAACAAAAGTTGTGAGTGCTGAACATTTTGCTCGCCGTAGAGGCACAAGGGTTGTGTTCATATTGGAGTTTTTCTGATTTTGGCGATCTCTAAAAACGGCTGGTTTCCGATCGATTTCCGGTTTTCCGTTCAGACTATTGTAATTGACAGTCACGGAGTCTTGGGAATACGACACGGTGAGAAGGTAAACAAAAGGGGCTTTGCGTGTTTTGGGGGTTTTGTTTGTCTGAATCGACCCGCATCCGTAATGTTTATCTAGACTTTTCAAAGTAGGACTATTGTGTGAAAGTGTAGAATCAAGTAGAATCGTATTCATGTCTACTTTCCTACCCTACCCTACCCTCTCCCTCCAGGTGGAGGCATGCACGATTTTCTAACAGACGATTAACTGTTTGAAGAAGAATAGATTTATTTTTTATTTGATTGGTGTCTGGCGAGGTAGTCAAGGGTATTTCACTTATATTGGCGACTTTGCGTTGCTGGTGTATTGTGGAAAACCGGGAAGAAACCTCGTAAACAAAAATCACCCCGCAAACTCCGCAGCCATCGCGCATGGCTCATTGATTGGGAGTTTAGGCCGTTGGCGTCATTGGCGGAAAGACGAACTTGAGAATTTAATATTAATTGAACAGAATGTTTTCTTTTTTGGGGATAACACTCTGAACTGATTCTGGTTAAAAAATAAGTGCAGGCTGAGGCCGGCTTCTACCATGCAAAAGGTCGGATTTCTGAGTGGTTTAGGTGGCCGGCATTTACTTCTGGCGACTCGAGCTCGGCGCCTGACTCTCAGGGTCGTTGGTTCGATTCCCACGCCTGCAAACATTTTCTGAACTAGAATCTTTTTGCTATAACAAAAACGAAAAGATTGTTACCCGTCACTTTCTAAACGACATAAAAATATTTCAGTGTACAGAAATGCCTAATGCGAGACTATTGAAAAAGTGTTTCTGGTAGCAAAATGTGTTAATACAATAGAAACCAATACCGCCATTGAAGACTCATTATTGCTTGGACTCTGAAACCGAGATTCGAGTCAGTGTAAAAGAGAAGGTATGTTGACATTTTGCCTCAAGGATATTGGAGCATGTTAAGGCGCTTTTTCTGAAAACAAACGCACGGGATGACCTTTAGCGTCGCTTTTTTATTTATTTATTCAATACAAGACCAACAGCCCATAGAGATGATCCCATAACAGGTAAGGAAAAACACTATATACAAAGGAAATTGTTTTCTCTTCGCTGCTAAGGTTATTAGGTTTCACCTATTTATTACGTTCCCTTTAAATTAGTATGTGTTCAGCAGACACTAGATAGTGGGCATTGAAACTTTCAGTATTCTTTGGTGTTTGTTACTTGTTATTGTAAATAATCTCCATATTATTCGATATGACTCAATGTTGATCCCATTTCTTAACACTAATTAACATTTATTAAAAGGTTAAATATTTAAAAGTCACTAACAGCTTGTAAAGCTACGGCTTATTTTTGTTGTTGCATGCAGTATGACACGGCTTGTAGCCTACTGTCCCTAGCCAGATGGCTATCAGTTTTGAAATCAGTGGACATATTAAAGACCGATTAGAAACAAAGAAGTTCTTATTGATATCGCGATTATCAAATTGACCAACTTACACGCTAACGTGACACGAAAACAGATTTAAAATTACTCAACTAATCTTTCATCTGCTGCCATTCATCCCAACACTGACAAAATATTGGGGTTAAACTGTCTACATAACTTGGCATGTGTTCAAAACTTTGGAATGATTTCAGGCCAGGACAAACGAAATAAAATGCAAGTGTACAGGGTATGTAATAGTTCTGTTGTTAAACAAAGATAAACAAAACGCGGCTACATAGGACAAAGCGATGTTACAAATGACACTCCGGAAGTGAGATATTATTGATACAAAAATACGTCAACGCCTATTATGCTTTCAGGTAATCATATATCGTGATATGCACAGACACACTTTACATATCATTCAGATATCAGTGAAAGTCATATTGCAAATATATTCTAAACAGAAATCAGAAATCGTGCAACCAATCCATCATCTGCTGACATTATACCCAATAGTGGTGTAAATAACACTTCCCACTCACAATGTACCTAATTTGGCATGTGTTCAAAATGTCAAAATCGATCAATATAATGGATCAAAAAATATAACGAGGTAGGTCTATTAAGCGGAGAGTATTGTGCAATGGTTTAAGCTTTAATGGTCTTTACCAGACTCACAGAACAGTCTTTAATAGTGATCTGACAGTGAAATTGATTTGTTTCACATAGATTAATTTTGAAGCATTTCATTGATGTTCGGAATGTGTTTTGTGGCTATGTCAATGACCTTGGGCAGTACCGTAACCCTAACTCATCACATGATTTAGATGTGGAAACAAAGAAACCATAGAAAGTAAGGACAGAATATTCCGTGTAACAGAGACAGAGGGCAATAAGATTTGATACAAACCAATCATTTATTCTAATAAAGAGTCAACATTTGTGGTTATAGTGCATTTTTATTACTCTATTGATACAACTATTTATACTATTTATACATTTATACTGCTATAATAACACGTTAAATCAATTTGTTTAAGGACAATACTATTGTGGCACAAGGGGTCACATTACAAGTAATAATGCTGTCAAGTATAAATATTGGTGAATGCTGTTTCCATTAGGAATCGTTGTATTGTCAATACAGGTTTGGAAGACCGGAATTACTGCAAACATTTGCCAAAAATAGAAAGGAAAAAAACATTGGACAACAACACTTCTGATTTTAGTAAATTGCCATTAATAAATTATGAGGAACGAATTTCGTAATGACATTAGCCTGAAAGGCTACCCGATAAGCCTCACCTTGGGGCGACGTGGTACAGTTATTGGATGACCCGACCCTAGGCGGTGCGTGGGCGAAACATCAAATTATACGTGTTCATTGCTACCAGAAGATATTCCTTATGCTACACGTAGCATATATGTTATTTTGTATGAAAACAAACAAAAAGGAAAAGTTCAGATCTTGTATTGGATGCTGTTAGTGTTTTTCACAGGCATTGTTCATCGAAGTGTCATTTTGATTACAGTATAGTACATGGAATATTCAGCACAGTCGCATGTTCCCAAAGGTCTCGTGGCTCCTACACGGATAAGCTGATATTAACATCATCAGTCGTGCGCACGTCGAACAATTATAATTCCTTATTTACATCATCAACAACTATAGCGTGACACGGATTCAATCATTTTAAAAGAAGATGAGAGTCGCATCATTAACATTATAAGAAAATATGAATTATTTTATAAGATTTATGATTTATTTACCCAATAACTTTACTTTAAACATGACATAGATAGATGGACATTTTATCTACAGATGCAACGTGACAATAATCAAGGGAAACGTTTCTATCCCCTTTTCTAAGGAAAAAGTTCTTAAGAAGTTAATTTCGTAACACATTTTTTTCTTTGCGCTTCGAATATTTGGACAGATCAAGTTGGAGGAGATGGATTTCGGTTTACAAAGCACGTTTTTCTGCGTTCAGAAAAAAATTAGGCCATGTTATTCCGGTTGAATGTGTCTGACATCATTTGGCGAAATCTGTTCTTAAGCGCAATACATTATTTTCCTTCTGAAATATTGAATTATAACAAAAAAATTGTCGTCTAACTATGTTACCCATAAACACGCCAACACACTCTGATAAAATCAGCAAACAGATTATCTTTGAACGCGTCCACTCTTTAAAGTAACTCAAAACGTCTGAATTTTTCATTATCACAGAATCTCATGAAAAAATGATATTTTTCTCAAGAAGTACAAGTTAGAGACTCTCCAATAATTCCAACATCAAATTTGTAGGTTGGAGGAGAGTTTTATAATAACTAAAAAACTAAAAACTGAATTTTCT
>JAVFBZ010185602.1:0-14991 GCA_032466195.1 Katharina tunicata
AAGTAAACAAACAGTCCTTGACCTGTGAAAAGTGCGTCACTCAAGCTTCTAGCAAATTCAGTATGATTGCAACAATTGTAACAATATACATTGGTCAAAGCTACTACTACAATCTATTTATTTGAGCTTTTATAGCACAGTTTATGATTATTTCATAAGCATTTATTATGACAATATTAACTGTTGGATTACTTCTCCGTGATACCTGATGTATGGTGTTTATACACAAAATGATCAACGTTGGAGATGGTATTTCGGCCCTTCGCAATGTATAGTACCTGGCTGACTCCACATTGTTTAAAATAATTTGTATTTTTGATATTCTAACTCTATTTCCTATTGACGCAATCAGCTAAAGAGAATATAAAATAAATTTGAATCGCTTCACATACCGTATTTGTAGGGAAGCTGGAAATAGACTTAATTCGAGTCTTGACTTAAAGATTTAATGATAAGAAACCCTTTTTGTAAGAACCCCAACTATTTACATATCACAGATTTCATCAACGATAGACACCTGATAGTCTTATTAAAACAATATTTCCAAGGGACAGTTAGAGAAATGTTTATTGGCGCTGACATACCTGTTTTTATTACTGTCTAGACTAATCGATTTACTCAATGGTGAGGCTGTCTTAGAGTAAACAATTATTACCGAGTTCAGATCGATTATGGAAGCTGTCTTTGCAAGTCAATTGACTTATGTACAGCACAGGTTTATTTGCCAAGCAATGTTATCTTATCATGATATTTCGTGCTGTGACTGATGAATTATCCTTCAGTGTGGCCGATATAAACCCTATGTCCCTTTGTCACTTTGTTGACCATACGTATATAATGGCACCAGACTTTCGGAATTGTTCAGAACAATAAACAAAAACATTTGTGGGTAATATGTAGATACAACAGTACGCTACTTTAGTGTCCCCGTGTCAGTGCTTACCATAGAGAAAGATTCGCAGCCTTTACCTAGAGAACAATGTTGTCGTTCTGTCGTGAGCCTCTGTAGTTTTAAACGGTTAGACGGCTGGCCTTTCTAACCGGATATCCGAGTTCGAATCCCACTGAAGGGGCGCACATTTTATTTCTCTACATTAAAATAAAAAAAAAAATGGAGGTATTCCGGGCTGCAGATATGGGTGAGTGTATTTAAGATATCGTAGATGTGTGTTCTCTTTTTTTTTTCTCCTGAATTTTCATTCAGTGTAGTAGGCCTACGACTATCCTTGTCGACCGTAGGTGGGTTTTCTGGTTGTTGGGGCGTTTGCGGAGTCTTATTTCGAGGTTTGTTTCTTCTCGGCTGTATACCATACACAGGCAACGCAAAGTAGTTCAGGGTGGATTCCGTCACCCATTGCGCTGACACACAGTTTATGACAAGGAAAATTACATAAAATATTGCAGAAAACTTCAATCAATCAAAGTGTTACCAGTGTTCCGTCGGCCTTTGCACCTCAGGAATAAGACTTTTCCTATGCACTAAAACATACACACGGGATGAAGTTTCCAGATTTCGAGACATTTGTCTTCATCATCAATTCTATTAGCGATGTCAAAGAGGTGATTTGTTATTTGGAATGTTGTCTGACAAATCTGCAATGTTAATTGAAGACTGACATGCACGATTTGGAGAGTGATTGTCTAACTTGGCAAATTCGGTTGTTAAAATAAAGTTTTGGTCAGCTAGGACAACAGGTCTAATCGTTAATGGCTGTGTTATGGTGTACAGTCGTGTACATATTTTTTTGCCAGGCCCATGGACCTCAGAGGGAGGATTCAAGCGAATAAGTAAATCGAACGTTGATCGTTATTTGAAAATCGCTATCAAAATAGTATGCAGACACTTTGAACACATAGTTGTGTTTTGTTCGAATCCAGTCGATCAAGATAACTAATGATGTATGTTTCTGTGATATATATGATTGTAGTTGAAACATATGCAGTTCTAATTATTGCGAACATGTTAAGAAAATGATTTTAAAATTGCATATTGTATGGCATATATGTTTTAGAAATATAACGGGTGGAATATTAAACGCAATCGATTTTGAAATAGGTGACGTTCGAGGTAATATTTGATAAGCTTGACTAATACAACCTGTAGTGAAAGGTCGATTATTTGAACAAAGAAGCTGTTCAAAGACTTACTTTGACTTTAAACGAAAGATGTTGAACTTGTAATCGACTTTTTGTCAAACTGCCCCAGAAGAATAAACTGACTTCAACAAAAATGTCATTCAAATTCGTTCTCGGTGATTCAGACATCACCTCTGTTACATACAAAAATAAAATAATCAATGGTTTATGAACACTTGTCTTCCACAACGTCAGGTAGTAGCTTAACCGGGGGTTTGCCTGCAAGTGGTAGGGTTTAAAACTACAACTGCAGACTTAGTAACGTTTCGTGAAAAAAGTACTTACAGATTTAGTAACGGGAAAAATGTGGGCGATTGGTTCTCTCCGAGCTAAATGACTCCAGGAAGCTACGTTGTTGAGGCGTCCTGTTTTAGGTCCAGTCCTTGCCCAGTGTTGCGCCTTCCGTTGCCTGTGTTGTTGTGGTTGGAATTTTCAATCCATGGAGTCTCACTACCTAGTATGAGGGAAATTATTAAATAATGATAAATATTGAATACGTTTCTGAAATACAAATTGCTTGGGCTAAACTTAAGCAACACAGACATGGACAATTATTGTTCAACATGCTATAAAAAAAAGCTATATTAAGTCAACAGATTCATTTCTGCAGATGACGGTGATAGATTGATTAGTGATAACATCAACCGTCTGGGGGAAAAACTAGTCTTGCAGAGTCCGTTGAATATCGCAACGCCCGATATTTTAGGGTAGGCAAGACATGGATAGATCAGTTAAATGTGAAGTGAATCGTTTTTACATATATGGTTTTTAATTATACAGCGGGTAGGTCGCATCCAATATACATTTGAACGAAAATAATACGCAAAGTAGTTCAGGTTGGATTCCGTCACACATTGCGCTGACACACTGTCATGAAAAGGGGATTTACCTAAAGTACTGCAGAAAACTTCAATCAATCAAAGTGTTACCAGCGTTCCGTCGGCCTTTGCACCTCAGGAATAAGACTTTTCCTATTCACTAAAACATACACATGGGACGGAGTTTCCAGATTTCGAGACATTTGTCTTCATCATCAATTCTACTAGCGATGTCAAAGAGGCGATTTGTTATTTGGAATGTTTTTTTTTTTTACAAATCTGCAATGTTAATTAAAGACTGACATGCACGATTCGGAGAGTGATTGTCTAACTTGGCAAATTCGGTTGTTAAAATAAAGTTTTAGTCAGCTAGGACAACAGGTCTAATCGTTAATGGCTGTGTACAGTCGTGTACATATTTGTTGCCAGGCCCATGGACCTCAGAGGGTGAATTCAAGCGAATAAGTAAATCGAACGTTGATCGTTATTTGAAAATCGCTATCAAAATAGTATGCAGACACTTTGAACACATATATGTAGTTGTGTTTTGTTCGAATCCAGTCGATCAAGATAAGTAATGATGTATGTTTCTGTGATATATATGATTGTAGTAGAAACATATGCAGTTCTAATTATTGTGAACATGATAATAAAAAAGAATCACAAATAAAGCCTGAAAATCCAACATACATTTTTCTCGAATTAGTTCAATGTAAGGGTCTTTCTGTGGAAAACGAGCACAGTTAAACATCTTACACAAAATATAATAGCAGTTTAAATTACAACTTGATTTGGTCTTTAACTTGACTGAATTTTTTTTACATTTCCTTTCCCTTTAATATACAGTGCCCACCATCTTAGACCTCTTTATACTTAACAGTAACGTAACAAATTGATTGAGCAAAAGCTGGGGGTGGAACTTCGAGTGATGTCTTGTTTCATTTCCTGCCATTGGTTATCTGGAATAAACGAGCATTAGGGCCTGCACAGAAATGTAGTAAATACTACAGTGTGATCATTGACGCCAACATTAACACAATTATATTTATGGATCAAATATAATCAAATATACCAAGACAGACGGGTTATTTAAATAGCGTTTTTTAAATAGGTTCGCTACAAAAGAAAATAACATGTTCCCAATGGCTATAGCATTGGAAGGTATGTAGCGTTGCACGTTTTCTTTGTCATAAGGTTTTCATGTAGTCTGTCGTGAATGCATAGTTGTTATTCTCTTCCTTTGATATCGTCTAGATATATTTTTAATCTACGCTGCCAATAATTGTGAGTGATGCTGAATTGAATACTAGGGTTCACTGATATTAACATAATTCAGATTGGACTTTGGTTATATAATCTGACATTGTTATATCCGATCGTTAAAATATATATTTTTGTATAAATGTTGAAATAGAAAACTTTGAAAGTAAATGCAAAAGTAATTTCCAAGAAATAACAGTTTGCAGAACAAGATCAAACACTGGTATAAAGTTATAGAATCATCGGAATAATATTAGAATCAAGCCTGTGCCTTTCGTTACGAAGAAGAAGGAATTTTATACTTATATATGTCGCTGTTCGGTTGATCTAAAGAACACATCTGTAATATGAACCTTTCTTATATATTTTGCCTACATTAACAGTAGTGTATTTAATACACATTATTCGAGACCATAATGTATAGGGTTATGGACTTACTCAAATACGTAAATACAATGTTGCGATTCTCTTTAATATTTAGTTGGATTGAAAGCCCCTATGACATTTATCTTAATGTAGTTACAACGTAGAATGGAGCCTGACCTTCACTTCCGGGTAACCTTGACTCAATAATACATCAACCGTCTGGGGGAAAAGCTAGTCTTGCATGGGTCCGTTGAATATCGCAACGCCCGATATTTTAGTGTAGGCAAGATATGGATAGTTCAGTTAAATGAGAAGTGAATCGTGTTAACATATTAGTTTTTAATTATACAGCGGATATGGGGTATCCAAAATAGATTTGAACGAAAATAATGCCGAACCATGAATTCCTATCCACAATGCGATGCACACCACCTTAAATTGTGTTTTACGTATGTGTGTTTTCCGCGAGTTATTGTTTACGTTTGTGTGTATTTTTTTTTCACTTTTAAAGAACAAAAACGCCGATTTTCGACCAGATTCCACTGTTTTCCATGTGCCGTTTTAAAAGTATGTGCCCATATTGTATTGGCCCAAAGTCAGCATAAAGGAAACCGAGCTATCACACGTCTCTGGACGTCTGTGGTTCAGATGACCCATGGCTTTAACATTATAGTAAATAAGAACTTAAACTATCTCTCGAAATATTATAGTGAAATATAGTAAAAAAATTATGGTCTTGTCCTTTTACACTTAAGTGAAGAAGGGAACAACTTTGAATATTGGTTTTCCATCCAATAATGAATTTGATATCCCAAGAAGGCGCCAAAACAAACTGAATTCCTCTCATACTTTGGCTCAGAGAACAACTGGATACAGACAGCGCACTCCAACCACCCGCGATTGGTTGACAAAACCAGTGTAGACATAGCAGATAAATTAGTGATTTTTTTTTGTTTGTTTTACAATTTGTGTTGATTTTTTCTTCGTTCCAACTCTTGATAGCAGGTGTTTTGGTTTTGTCAGAAACAAACGATGTAAATATTTAACCAGGATGAATGGCCTGGAATGTCATTATACCAACATCATGACTAACTGTTTCTCGATACTTCACTTCAACCAGGACAACATGAACACGTTTCAGTTGTAGTTTCTCGTAGTCTATATTTCGACGGTAAAATCCACAGATAGTAAGAAATTTACCAAACAAGCAATACCAGTTAAAACATAAATGAATTGTAAATGACGTTGCATCGATCTAGAATCAAACGAAAAGTTCCAGGAGAACTTGATGTATATCAACTGAAATATTACACAGAACATTTAGCATGTGAAGTAGTCACTTTAATGCAATAAAATTGGATGCTGAGAAATGGACTGAAACCAATCAGACAACATTGCGCGGTGATTCACAAGTAAATGGCAATGACGTTGCGCAGCTTCGGCTAACTCATATAACACTAATGACATCAGTTTGTCAGCCCGGTGGGTATTAGTCCTATTTGTCCTAAATGGAAAAGGGCCAATTATCCATACAAAGGGAGCGCTTAAAACGTTAAGGAAATTAGACGAGCTTTGACCATAAGAGACATAACTAAGCTTGTTCAATATCGCTAAAAGTTCAAATTTTGTGATCGTGCTAATAGTATTATAGGAACATATTCAGCGTAATCATCCAATGTACAATGTAAGCGAGCAGATAAACTGGCATTTTGTTAAGTCTTATTGTTCCCTCGTGTACTGTAGGTGTATTGTGCACCGACATCGAGATAATTCGCCGAAGTCTTAAAAAGCTTTTATTGGTATGAAACCCCGTTTATTTGTCGTACAGAAAATAGCCGTTAATTAAAGGAAGATAGACACCAAATACGATCGAAGTATAGTACCCATACGGTTTGCTTTATAATGGTTGATGGTTTCGTTCATTTCATAAAACACTGTGTTCTAGTAGTTGAAACAAGCCGAATCGACGAGGAGTCTATTTGACAATATAGGGTAAACACACATAATTCGCCTTCCTGCAGATTGAGTCGAACAGTATATAGGGATTCCATATTTTATGTTGTGTGTTGACACGAAAAACCCGTCTGTCACCTAAAACAACTCATTATCACGTTTGATATTGGTGGAGTATACAACTCGATCTCTAGGGATGTTTTTCAAACCAAGTTTATGACCACAATAACAAATTCAGTACGAATTTGCTTCGGGTTACATATTGTTTTATTTCAGTTGCATCATGGTGTTTCTGGTTATGGAGACCGGTCCACATGACCTATGTGAGCAGTTGGATTAATATGATTCGCAAATTCACTCGCTACGCTCCCTGTAGGGAATGTTTTGTTACGCATTAGACGGTAAACGGGATCACTTTATCGCCAATAGCGATGAACCCAAGTTAAAAAGGTGACAATATTATTGTCCCGTCCTATCCTATAACTAAATCAAAAACAAAAGAAAACTTTATTTTCTGAAAGCGCCACAGTTCCAAATAAGTACCCGGAAGTAAAGCAGATGTGAAGAAGAGTTACGGAGCCTATACGAAAACATAATGGCCATAGCAAATTATCATATTTTGCTTCAATACTGGATAGAGACCATATTCAGGTAAAACACGGCATTACCTGGTTTCTGTGAGTTAATCGGCCTGTATTAAATATTGATTATTTCTCTTTTTATGTAGTGTACTGAAGTCAAGTTACACTGTAACATGGCTTTTTCCAAATGACTTATCTTGCACTCATGCTTACGTATTCTTCGTATTATAATGACCTGCACTAAATAATTATATATGTTTAATGATGCCAATTTCGCAGTGTTGTATTGAGTTTCAATTTTATTGAAAACAAACAAATTAACACTAGTGGGTTGGCAGAAAATATAGCACGTTATAATGATAACAGTTTAACAACATACGTCTAAGTTGTAATTTGCCAATATAGGCGTTCATTAGATGTGGTTGTCTGTCATATTTACTTTAAAAGAGAACTACTAGATTGCCAATGGACTTGAACTTGAGCTATACCAATTTAACGTTTCGTATGTGACAATGTCACTGCATACTTTGCCGCGAAAATTGTTAAAAAGCAAGACACGTTGTATTTCTTAGTGTGACTTTTTACACTATATATTTATCAAATCACGAGTCCTGCAGACAACACACTTAACGATGTGTCAAAACTAATTCCAGATCGTCTTACGTAATTACAAGTCACCGTTAATATGCAAAACATGCCTTTAAATATAGCCTTTATGGAATCGAATTTTTTATTTTTTCCATTCACTATCCTGGTTGGCGGGAGTTAAAAGACCGCAATAAAAACGTGTACTGAGTACTTAGAAGGACATTTCAAGAAGGAGTGTTACGCAACTTGTTTTGAAAACTGTTGAAACGAAATTATTTCCCACTGTAGGAGCATTTTATTTGTTACAGCTGTTTTCTTGTAAGCGAACCAAAATAATTTCCTTGGGTTGCAAACGTGTGCTTTGAAATTGTGAAACATTATTCATGCGATTCATGTAATTGGAATGGATTAAATATGTGTTTTGTAAAATAGGTTTGTTTACGTGAAACGTTTCCCAAACTCTGCTAACAACGGTTATACTGGAAGGCATATTCAAATATATATAGTCTTTCTCTATATTTCTAAAAAAAATATAGATTTGTTGAATTGTATTGATTTAATTATATTGATGCATTTTGTTCAAGATAATGGATTTGTCTCTGGTGAAATGAATGTTTATATTCATCCACATTTATCTTGAATGTTTATGTGTATAGACAGAATACTTCTGTTCAATGCATACATGTATACTCTTCTTGCATCCAAAATAATAACTCACATGAAACAAACGTATTCACGAAACGCAACGAGAATATAGTGTTAATAAAAAAAAGCAGAATGTTTTGATGTTAATACGTTCTATATTATATAATATATGCTCGAAATCCCTATGCCAGTATGATTACTTTTGACAAAAAAAAATATATATATATAGCATTAATGGAACACTACCATTCCAACAGAGCTACTGAATTGACATCATAATTGAGATTGTGAGAGTGCTGGCTTCTTTTTTCCCACTACACGGCCGTCATTTACGTGAAATGCTTCTTAACACAACGGAATGAATGATTGATTGTTTGATCTAAAATGACGTGCTCAAGGGTCATTTTAGATCAAACTAGAATTAATTCGTTTATATTAATTAGTGTATTTATACTACTTTGTTTTCATGTTAATTGAACTGATAACACAGATTGCATATCGTTAGGTATCTTTTTCGGTTAATATTTAACGAGAAAATATTGGAAAATAATAACATGTGGAAGGCAGCCGGTGTTAACGAGAACTAGGCGAAATCTTATGGCTTGTGAACGTGGACTGCTCTCGTTCAGCCGTATCTTTACAAGGGGTATTCCGAGTGTCCCCGCGATAGGTTTGATGACTTTTTTTTTATAAAGAAACGCTGTGTTATTTCAGGAGATAAAGAGGTTACCAACGAGAGCCTATGTGTAACTATGAATATCACTCGAGTCTGTTAATTTAACAAAATCACTTGTTAATTAATATTAAATTAAAATACTGTAGTGTTATTCGTCGTAAAACACGGCATAGAGTTGGTTTATATTTTTTCTGACATTACAATTTTTTATCAAATTGACGTGGTTGTCGTGTAGTATAGTCTTTCCATCTTTTAGTGGTTGGAATGGACATCGTAGTGACGTCAAAATAAGGATGACGTGAAAACGTGATGTCTTCTCTCAATGTCGTATTAACTGTTGGTTATTGTACGACAAGATCACTAGTAATATTATCACACAGTAATCAACAGTTTTGGAGTTGAATTATCCGGGTTGTAGTATGAGGGTTGGCTGGAGTCCCACACAATTTGACTAAAACGAAACTATTTGTATATAGTGACATTTTATATAACATTTCAAACAATACTTGAACATTTAAGAGCACCGCTTATAATGTCTCAAAGCGGAGTCATGAGTCATATCGTTCCCGACATCGGTTTGAAAGGTTCTTGGACGTACAAACGGGTGGTCAGGTGGGAACCTCCTGCTTCCTGGTGCTCTTTAAGCAAGTGTTCATCAGGAAGCCGAATTTTGTGTAGTGTCCTGTTGCTAGTCCTGTAAATGTATAGTGGTGTCTTCTGTGTTGCCAGCATCGCTTAAGATGGTTTCCTTCACCGATTGGTTGACACCCTGTCATATGAGCGAACTAACCTGAAGTACGGTGTAAAATCCAAATGTAGAAATCAGGGGTACACAATTACTGGAAAAGTGTGAGATTGATGACTTTAAAATATTAAACCAACACCGCTTAGTCTAAATAAAATTCGGAAGAGGCTATGAGGTTTCAAGATTTTATAAGACTTTCTTAAAAACAGCGTCGTCAATGTGAAAATGATGGTGGGTGATTTCTGCCAGATCTCCAAGCGTGATTTATTTTATTTTATAAAACTAAGTTAATATTTTCTAAGACAAAAATATTGTCTATGCAAGATTTTGTGTTCGCTGCACTCAAATTTGTTTTCTTGCTAAAATTTAGTTTAAGTTGTGTCTGAGAGATTTTGTCTTCGCTCTGGTGAAATCTTTCCGGTGTCTGAGAAAATATTCACTTTGTTTTATAAAAAATAAACACGCTGGGAGAAATTATGATGCGCTGGCAGAAATCAGCCACTATAGAAAATGGCAGTGTATTGTAAGCACCACACACACAAACAACTTAATCAACCAATTCCGATTTGTATCTTTACGGCAAATTGTTAAAGTGAGCCTGTTACATGTCTTATATCATATTTTATGTTATCTCTCTATTTCTTTGGTTGCCTTAGAGGATGTGTTTTTTAAGAAAACAGGCGCCATATTGAGAACCATTTGTTTAATCATCATATCCAAAGCCACTCTGCTATATGTTGCTCTTTGTGCAGTAAAAACAGACATGAAGTCTGCGATTATTATCAAGAATAGAAGCAGAATATATGGAAACAGGCTGGTGTACGCATGTCCTTTGCCTGTTGAAGGGACATCGGATTGGGGCCGAGGTTGCAAACAGTGTATCGGGTACTATCGGCAATATGGTCTGTAATTCACGCCATGTGACTATAGAGTTTTCACTAAATACCTTCCAGTTACAGCTACATGTTACTTTTTATTTGGGTATAATATATAATGGGAAGTTAACAGGTGATCATTGTCCCGTCCGGTTCTATTTAAGACCCAAAACCAAAAGACAAACCATTCCGTGAGACCACTAATTAAAACAGAGCGCCACGATTTCGAGGATGTACCCGGAAGTAACGCAAAAGTGAACGAGAGGTACAGAGCCCATATTCTCTCACAAATATCCCGATAAGACAAATCACATGATCAATTTCGATTTTCATCCCTTTTTGCACCATTTTGTTATATCAAGCTAGTCATTAATGAAACAGTCAGGATCTTTAAAAGTCAGTTCCTGCGTTGTTATGGACTCCCTAAAGTAGGACTTAGTTCATGTCTTCAGAATTGTAATTAATGCAGCAAACAGGTTCGAGTTCTGGGCATGTTGTGGATGTTTCCCGTACTCGAGGTAGATATTACAAAGTAATGTATCAGTTTTTCAATAAAGTGTTGGCACTGTAAAATCTAAACAAAGAGAATTAGCCTTACTGGAGGTTCGTCTAAATTACACAAATATTCTTGAAAATTGTTTTAGCTTTACATAAGTCAAATGACATTGTCTTGAAATAAGCCTGGCCATAAAAAGAAACGACAACATTTCTTTAAAAAAATATAAGTTTCCCCTCAGGGGAGGCCTTTAACAGACGATAAAGTCTGATAACGTTCCCTCGAGATTTACCTGAATACTGCTCACGAGCCTTTAAGTGTGCGTCAATATAGTTCATTAGATGTCTTATTTAGTGTTTACATTTTGTATATAACAGCCAATATTTTTTTTAATTCATGTATTGGTTGAACATTAACTTTTTATGACGACTAGGTTTAACACAAATACCGATATGCCGTTTAAAGCGCCATTAAACATCCGAAGGCCTGTGACATTTCATAACAATTTCGGCATAAAGATCTTGATTTGTTTGTTGTTCGCCAGCTCGAGAAAAATAATTTAGTTTAAAATCTCAAGCGTTGGGGTGTCTCGAAGGAATGGAATACAACTTGGAAGATATTGATATTGCCTTTTACAGCGCCATTAAACATTCGATGTATGTGATATTTAAAACAATTTTGTTGGCCCTTGCATACATATTCTGATTTGTTTTGTTTTTCTTCGGGTTGAGGGCAAATCTTTTAGTTTAAAATGTTAATCTTTTAGGTTGTCTCAAAGGAATAGAATAAAACTGGGAAGAGTCTTAGTAAAGAGTAAACAATATAACGGGCTTTAAAAATTGACAGTGGCTCAGGGAGATTTCCCGACTTTTTCGAGCATATGTCTATGTCATTACATTCAAAAACAATTCTACACATTTTTTTAAATGTATAAATGTGAATAAAAATATGCGCCTTCCTGTTTTATTTGGTTGATTGTTTGATTGACTTGATTGATTGGCGTGCAATGTCGTCCTCAAGGGGGTATTTCATTTATCAGACGTCAGTGTATTAAAACACTAAACAGTGATTGAAACACAGCTAAATAATATGACACTACATTAAGAGTTACTTCTAGAGATTCTGATTTATCTTTGAGACAATTCGACTGATAAATCACTATTTGATGTTTCCGCAAATGATGTAATATTCTTTTTTGTAAATAGTTTTATCCCAATGAACGAGAAATTTCAACCATGTCCTTTTACCTCGTTTGTTTATATCTTGTCAACTATGAGCGGAGTGTTGGATGGTAGCCGCCTGTGCCTTGGTGCTCTCTTAGCCGATTTGTTGTTGTGTCCCCTTTTTGGGTGCCATTTTTTTGTGGCTTATTCTGTTTTGCCGGTGTCACTAACAGTGGTTTTTCTTAACCCATTAGGCTGGTTCGCTGTCACATGAGTGAAATAATCTGAAGTACAGCGAAAAAAAAACTATCAATTAATAAATCTCTCAACCAAAGCTTTTTTTTTAAATTGTTACGAGTGCGTTAATTGTAATGTAAATCCCTCAAGTGGAAGTCTTGGTGTAAACTTTTATCCCACGCTAAATCATAGTTAGATTCTTAAACTATCGTATCAATAAGTGATTCGTCCTATAAGCCTGTGCATATTTTTAACACCTACGTCATATTTATTTCAATGTATCGGCATTTTCATATCCATGGTAAAATGGAGGATTTGTTTCGCCTGAAATATAGAAAAGTGCAGTTTATTGGTAATGAGTTAATACTTATGTCTAAAATAGCTGGAATAAAAGGTTTTCAATTTGTGGCTTAAATATGCTGGGTAATAGAAATATCTTGAGCAACATTTATATAAGAGAAGGACCGCTCCATGGCTCAGTTGTTTGGTCTGCCTTGTCCACTTCTCTGTACACTGAATAGCTTTGCAGCGTCGTATACGTGTATGTCCTTTTGCAGCATGTTTTTTAGGATAGGAAGACGATGGCGTCTTTGGTGGCCCTCATTTTGTAGTGGACTTTTTCGTAACACGCAATTGTAACAACTGAACACACCTGGCTGTTATATTTAATGGATTCCATGTTGACCTTGTAATATCGTGTTTGTAGTCGGTTAAACAAGATCTAAGAAATGGAATAATGCCCATTTGTTTAGTAAACACTATTTGACGATCAATAAGATAAATTCATAACAAAATAAATTGTATGTATTATTACATTTTGAGGGAAAGCGGCTTGAATTATTTAAGTTACTTTATTTAATAGTGTTTTTTTTTCTTCTTCAGTTTGTCAATTGGCTGCTAAAAGAGGTTTAATGACATCTTTACAGATTAAGTAGTAGTCTCTCTTAACCTTAACAACTTGCTTTGAAAGATTACATTCAGGCACTATTTTTTAAAAAATCTGCAAACAAACTTAAAGAGGTTTTGTAACTGATTCAGGAGACGGATATTACAGTCGACGCCAATAATTTGTTTGATTGGGGTTTTCGCCATACTCAAGATTGTTTCACTTATATGACGGCGTACCAGTCTCATCGGTGAAGGAAACCACCGTAAACGATGATGGCATCATGCAAGACACGACAAAACATTTACATAACACTAACACAGTGTGGGACACCACAACAAATCGGCATCCTGTACCCCTTAGCTAAAAAGCACCAGGACACGGGTGACTCCCACTCAACCACCCGCAGGCAATTAAAAAGAACATACCATCTTAAACAAAATTATTTTCACATAGTTTTTTTGAAAGAGCCTAAGTCCTCTAAAGAAAGGGTAAATATATATTATGTTGAAAGGATAGAGCTTGTCCGAAGTAAATAGAACCGTGTCCTAACTCAATTGGTTGCGCGTTGGACTGCAGAATTTCCGGCAATGTACCCTCAATAGGTTTGAATCAACTTGTGGATCTTGTATATACAGGGGAAGTGTTCAGAGTAGCTGCCGATATTGAGGGGTGTTGGTAGGTGCCATGGGCCCGTAGACGAAAATATATAGCGATATATTGGTTGTGATAGTCAAGAAATGTATATATGATATAACAGCGGTAGCTGAGCGAGGTTATATATATATATATAAATATATGCATTCTTACATTTGCTTATTGAAACTAACCTTACAAAGACATACGTATTTAAGTTATTATGAACATTGAAATTTGGAACAAATTCGCCTTTATAGCATAAGTGATAAATGGAATAAGATGGTTAGTATTTCACGTCATACGTATACATGTTTTACATAAAAAGATACAATATTTGTCTTTGCTGAAGTTGTTAGTGTTGTAATATGTAGTTAATCTAATGAACAGCTTAACATAATAAAACAGCAGTGAAACTATGAAAAGCTTCATAGTTGTTGCTCTCGATAATTCGGCTTTTTTTCAGTTATCTTCAGATGAGGTAGTCTACCTCTCATGGAGATAACTAGAATAAAGTTGAAATATTGTCCAAAAAGCATGAACAGTCTCGAGGTTTCTTGTTAATGCTTTGTTGTGTTCTAATAGATAACAAACAAATTTATTTTAGTTGAACATGTGTTCATATTTCCTTGTTTACTATATGAAAACATTCGCACATTGCACATGTTTTGTGGGATAAACAAGGACATTAAATAGCGTTTACAAAAGCATAACTCTGGCCGCTTTCCCTGAACTATGATAAAGAGTGGCCTTCGCATTGTTTGAAGTAGTCTTTCGCCCATTTCAGCTGAGAATACGTAAACGTTTGACAAAATGTCCCCAAAAAGGCCGATTTTGTCATGAAACATTGAACGTATATGATAAATAGATTATAATGACAGTGCGGGTACGCGCCATTGTACCAGCTCTCGTTGTCTGAGGTCGGACTGC
>JAVFBZ010185623.1:0-14989 GCA_032466195.1 Katharina tunicata
AAAAAGAATTTCACATATGTTAAAAAGATTTCCACTTATGTCAAATAATCAGAGAAGTGATAAAACGGCTTGCCATAGCCTAGACCCTCAAAACTTCTTCTGCTTCTTTATATTAACGATGGTTTTGTACAGTAACACATTTCCATTCTAGCCTTCATTGGAGAGCAACCAGATTTTTTAATTTAGAGGTAGACAGTATATTTGAAAATTTAACTCTTTTTTTTTTCTAAACAGCGAACGGCCGTTGAAGCTGCTATAGTATTGTTGAGATGATTAAAACAATTTAAGATTGCCTTTGCTGTATAATATACATCGTCACAATGTGATCTTCATGGCTGGAAACTCACTATTTAGCAACTGTTGATGTTTAAGTCATTTTGTCGCTTTTGCGGAGCGTCAACGTGTTATTACATTTTCTTCTTTTAGAGGCATATAGAAGTCAATACACTCAGAATGACATACGATATTGCTATTCGTGGATGACAACTTCTGATATATATGGGCGCAACGTTTCGATCTAGTTGCTAAGATTTTATGGGTGACAATTCTGACGTTTCGGTTTATTTGCTTAGACTGTTTTCAAGCAATATTTATTTTTGCTTGGAAATAGCCTTAGCAACTAGATCTATATACGTGGCGCCGGAAAGACACAAGAACTTGTTTACCATACAATGAATGTTATTATAAGCCATAAGTTATTTTATGGCTATTGTAGCGTGTTCACGGGTTATAAAAGCGTTAAGTTTGTTATGGCTATTGCGGTGTGTTAACGGGTTGTAGAAGCGTTAAGTTATTTTTGGCTATTGCAGCGTCTTAACAGATTATAGAAGCGTTAAGTTATTTTTTTGCTATTGCGATGTGTTAACGGGCAATAGAAGGGTTAAGTTTTTGTGGCTATTGCGGTGTGTTAACAGGCTATGGAAGCGTTAAGTTATTGTTTGGCTATTGCAGCGTGTTAACGGGTTATGCAGCGTTAAGTTATTTTTTGGCTATTGCAGCGTGTTAACGGATTACAGAAGTTTTAAGTTTTTGTGTGGCTATTGCGGTATGTTAACGGATTATAGAAGCGTTAAGTTATTTTTTTGCTAATGCGGTGTGTTAACGGGTAATAGAAGTGTTAAGTTTTTGTGTGGCTATTGCGGTGTGTTAACGGGTTATAGAAACGTTAAGTTATTTTTTTGCTATTGCGGTGTGTTAACGGGCAATAGAAGGGTTAAGTTTTTTTTGTGGCTATTGCAGCGTGTTAACGGGCTATGGAAGCGTTAAGTTATTTTTTTGCTATATATTGCAGTGTGTTAACGGGTAATAGAAGCGTTACGTTATTTTTTGGCTATTGCGGTGTGTTAACGGGTTATACAAGCTTTAAGTTATATTGTGGCTAATGCGGAGTGTTTACGGGTTATAGAAGCTTTGAGTTATATTGTGGCTAATGCGGAGTGTTAACAGGTTATAGAAGCTTTAAGTTATATTGTGACTAATGCGGAGTGTTTACCGGTTATGGAAGCGTTAAGTTATATTGTGGATAATGCGGAGTGTTTACGGGTTATAGAAGCTTTGAGTTATATTGTGGCTAATGCGGAGTGTTTACCGGTTATGGAAGCGTTAAGTTATATTGTGGATAATGCGGAGTGTTTACGGGTTATAGAAGCTTTGAGTTATATTGTGGCTAATGCGGATTGTTTACGGGTTATAGAAGCTTTAAGTTATATTGTGGCTAATGCGGAGTGTTTACGGGTTATAGAAGCTTTGAGTTATATTGTGGCTAATGCAGGGTGTTTACGGGTTATAGAAGCTTTGAGTTATATTGTGGCTAATGTGGAGTGTTTACGGGTTATAGAAGCTTTGAGTTATATTGTGGCTAATGCGGAGTGTTTACGGGTTATAGAAGCTTTGAGTTATATTGTGGCTAATGCGGAGTGTTTACGGGTTATGGAAGCTTTGAGTTATATTGTTTGTGCTGCGGAGTGTTAACGGGTTATATAAGCGTGCAGAGAGTTAAAGGGCTATATTAGCGTTAATTTATTTGGTGACTGTCGCGGAGTGTAAACCGGCTATACAAACCGTAAGTTATTTCCTGGCTTTCGCTGAGTCTAAACGGTTTACATAAACTTTAAGTTCTTTTGTGGCTGTTGCAGAGTGTTAACGGGTTGAAGACGCTCTAAGTTATTCTGTAGCTATACGGGATATATACACCTTAAACTGAACTGAAGACTTTTAATTAATACAAACATAAGGCAATTTCGAAAAAAAGATAACTTCATTTTTACTTAACGTTGTTTATTATATTCTCCTGATTACAAAGAGCCGCAGAACGGACCTGAAAATAAAAACTGAAGGAAAGACCGTGTTACCTCAATAACAGGTCAATAGAAATTGGGCACTGTGTTGTTTGTTTGAATAGGATTGTACTTCGTACTTAATGTTATTTTACTCATACTATAGAAATCTCCCTCAACAATATCCGCAACAGGTAAGGACGGTAGGCCTACACGACAAGGACAGGTCTCAGTGCTACAATTAACCAGCTCAGCAAGCACTGAGGCACAGGAGGCTTCGCCAACCAAACGCTCGAGCACAGCAAACGGCATTATAGGGGCCAACATGTACATCACCTAAAACTACCGAGATTATCTGATAGTTCGCGGTACTTTTTTTAACAGCGCATACTAAAATAGACTCGTACCTTTCCCGAGATTGAAAAGACTTAACGGTAGGGAGAATGATTTGATTCTCTATTTTATAATGTTAACAGCCCTGCCAGCAAGCATAGCGATAATATTGGCATCCTGCGATTAACTTACGCCACGGCATTAAAACGTCATAGGATATCTCATTTTAGTGAAAGTTTTTAAGAGGCATATCAATTTTATGGAGGACCAAATTTCAGGTCGACCATAACATTAAATAATGCAAAAACAATGAAACAATTATGGATCAAGCGTTCAAAGTCGAACATCCGATTTTACATATGCGTATTATCTGTCAGGTGGAAATGTATTTTTTTCTTCACAAAATTTAGGGCACTAAACCCGTCTTGTCATTCTTAGAACGAGGTATTAAAAGAGCTTGTTTTGAGTTATTATACACGAGAGACTTATTTTCATAGAGGAATATTGTTGTAATTTCATCTGTGTATAGGTTGATACAAATGTTCACAGTATTCTGAGTTAACATGTCACACTGGGAATTCTGTAGCTGTAAAATGGCTTCTTAACAAGGAAACCGGAAACCATGAAACACAATCCTCAGCTAAAACGTTCGACTACAATGGACAATATGCTATTATTAGTTCGTCTTTTTTCGTGCTTTGTTGAATATAACGTTTTTGTTATCCGTAAGCGATTACGTGTCAATAGCCCATGTTTTTGGTCTCACAAAATAACATTGATTACAGCATTGTTGTTTTTGAATAGATGTGTTGGAGTTTTCCAGATCCTAGAGGAGCTGATTTACACAACGACTAAACGAACTACAGTACAAAGGGTATATACATTACATATCGCTTGTATTCATTGTGGAGAGAAAAAATATAATTAGAATATACGGGTTGACATTATAAACTCCGCTAAGGCCTGGCATACTTCGATTCTTATCTGGGCACCATACCATTTAACCATACAAGCACTCAATGGTCCCTTACAACATTATAAAATAGCTAAAGAAACTAAACACACTTATTTCCTCTTTTTCTCTTTTTCATCGTCTTCTTGGCGGCCAGTTTTCTCTGGTAGACAATTGTATTCCCGTTTGTTCTATTAACTTACAATAACCGTTTTATTGTTACTGGATAATAGGTTATTCCCATGTGTTGTATGGTGGATACGAAGGATGGACAAAGATGAATGCAGATTCAAAGTGAATAAAACTTGTATTAAACAGACACTGAAAGTTACATCTAACTTTCCTTACGCGCCACATCAGTATGTATCGTTATTGGCGAGCACATGATTACAACGAAAAATAGAACATAAACTAAATACGAATATAGGATAATTACTTAATTTTAAATGGAAGTTAAATTTTACATTTAGATATTGTACTGAGGTATTTTCGCAGATAATACTATAAAGAACAAATAAACAAACTTTAAAGTTCAATGAACGCGTTAATTAAGGAAACAGAACTTAATACTATTTAACTAGTTCTTTTGAACTACGAAATCAAATATCATATAAAACAACTATAAACTTTCAGTCTGAGGAGATTTAATGTTTTTATCAAATCATATCAATCATATAACAGTTTAGAGTTCACTGATAATCACGCGTCCATACAGGAGGTCGGTGATGTCTGGTACTTCTGCGCGGTAAGGTTTGTGTTTAGGTATGAACATTACGATCATCAGTGTCCAGTACTGGGAAATTATCTTCAGTTCCCTTGTGTTGTCGTGAGCAGGATGTTTTGTTACGAGCGTGTACTGGTTTAGATACATTCCACTTTTTCCCGCCGTCTAAAGTAACACAATTGCCGTTAACTTTTTTAATGATGTATGCCTGTATGGGCAGGAAAATTTGGAATCACCTTTAGGAACATGGTACGGTAATTTCACCTTCACAGTATCACAAGCACGAAAGTTGTGCTGTTTACCTCCACGTCGTTTATCAGTGTAGATCTTAGATTTAGTCTGTTTATTCTGGACAAGTTCACGAATGTCAGAATCATTGATCGGTGAAAATTTTGAAGACATGATTGTAAGTCGGGTATTCGCTTTTCTTCCTCTCATTAATTCAAATGGAGATACACCGGTAGTAGAATGAGGTGTTGTACGGTAAGCGAATACTCGTTCTTGAATGGCAATTTTCCAAGGACGGTTTTCAACTGTAGCTGTCTGAAGTCCTTCTTTCACTATTCTATTCATTCTTTCCACAAGTCATTTTGATCTTGCGTAGTACAGGGAAACACAAGGATGTTTTATTTCATTCTGATTTAGAAAATATTTCATCTCTTGTGAAGTGAATTGAACACCGTTATCCGTTACGAGTTCTTTGGCTAAACCTTCACTGTTGAATACTGTAGTCAAGAATTTGATAACAGTTTCTGTAGTACGCTGAGAAATAAAACAAAGATCACATTATTTGGAATAGTAGTCAACTTGAACCATAACATAACGTAAGTGTGCAGGCTGATTGTTGTAGGGTCCCATAATATCGAATGCTATCTTTTCCCACGGAGCATTAGGAAATGGAACTGGTGTCATGGGCGCATTGAACGTTTTCTGAGACTTTCAGCACAAGAAAAACAACTTTGTGTTGCTTGTTCAATTTGACGATCCATACCTGGTCGCCAATAATCTCGACGTAGACGGCGTTTTGTCAAAGTCATGCCAAGGTGTCCCTCATGAGTAATGGAAATAATGCAGGGTTGTGGAGATTTGCGTACAACGATTCGTTCGCGGCGAAGAGTGACGTCATCGTGAATCGATAACTCGAACATATGTCGTCGAATGCAATGAGATCAGGTTTGAGCGATTTTCGTTTTGGCCAGTGTGTTTTAATGTACGTTTTGACAAGGCCGAAATCACTGTCTTGTAGACAAGCTGTTTTAAATTCACTCTCAAAAATCACAGATGGTATTGTATTCACTGTGTAAGCAACAAGTTCATCACATGGGTCAAAATTGTAGTTTTCTTCACATTTGACAGGAAGTCTGGAAAGACAGTCAGCTGTAAGATTTTCGCTTCCTGGTAAATATTCCAGAACGAAATTGAAATCCAGAAATCTAGAAGCCCATCTTGCAATTCGAGCACTTGCACGGCCAGACCCTTTTGTTGGGGATCATTATAAGAGGTTTATGATCTGAACGTAGTATGAATTCTCGACCCCATAGATAAATTCTCCAGCGTTCACTCGCCCAATGTTGCCTTTCCTTTGACTGAGAACCGCTCCTAGGCCGTACTCACTAGCATCTGTGGTTAAAATAGTTGGTAAATTTGGACCAAAAGACGTTAGAACAGGACTATTAGCGATTTTTTATTTTTTTTATTTTGTTCAAACAGTTTTCACATTCCGTACTCCACACAAACTTGCTGCTCTGCTGTGCTTCACGGAGCAGGGCAACCTTAGAACTGAAATTACGAATACATTTGGAACAATATCCGCATAATCCTAAGGATATTCGTAATTGTTGGGGTGTATCCGGTGGAGGAGCAGATAGGATAGCCTGGACAAGAGGAGGATTTGGCTGTATTCCGTCACAGCTTATAACATGTCCTTAATATGTAACAGATGGGGCACTAAAAACACATTTCTCACGCTTCACGATGAGATTTTCATGAGTAAGAATTTCAAACACAGCATGTAGTACTTTATTATGGCTGGCTTGATCAACACCGTGCACCAAAATATCGGCTTGGAAACAAACGACACCTTATGTATTCTTGAACAATGTATCCATAACCCATAGTTCTAGTATAACGGAACAATCCGTCTGGTGTTATGAATGTAGTGTAGTCACGGCAATAGGGGGTTAACTTAATTTGATGATAGGCTGACGATTAGTCTATTTTGCTGAATACTTTTGAGTTCCCAATGGAAGTGAGAAGTTCATTGACGTTTGGTAACGGATGGGTATCAACAACAATGTTCTTGTTTAAATCTCGAGGGCCGACCGACACACAAGCGAATGTTACTGTCAGATTTTCTAGAAACCACAATCGGAGAAACCCACTCTGAGCTTTCAACTGACTCTATAATACCTAGATCATACAAACGTTTGATTTCATCTGTTAGTTGCTGTCAAATTGACAAAGGCACATTTTTACTTTGTGTTGAATCGGGGTTGCACCTTCTATCACTTTTATTCTATGCGAAAATCTCGTAGCACAACCTAACTCTTTGTCAAATACTGATTGGTTGTCAAGAGGAATTGTAGAAGTATGTAATACAGTGTCTGGACGTTTTTCCATCTCGAGCTGTTGAAATAAATTGAGAGCTAGAATAGTCGCTCAGCAGTAACAATATAAATGTTCGAATATACAGAGCGTTCCTTGAATGTGATCTTGGTTTCGAAAAATCCAAGTAGGGGAAGAATATTGTTGTCATAGCTTTTAAGTTTGACATCCGGGGCTTTCAGTGTGATGTGTGCAAAATTGCTGTTGTATAAACTTGAAGTGATAATGGTGTAATTTGATCCTGTATCCACAAGCATTTTGACTGGAATATTGTTAATGTGTACCGTACAGTATATGGGTGATTGGGAAGTAGTAACAGTAAATACACAGTCAAAATGATCATCAACAGCAGTATGGTCTGTAAGTTGTTTCATTTTACTATCTGTTGATCGACAAACCTTATCAAAATTACCTTTCTTGTGACACGATCGACATTGTAGCATATTTTGCCTTGCAAATAGGGTCATTTGCAAACTGATGTAATGAATGAACCACAGCCATAACAATGTTTCTGAGACGAGTTCTTTTTTCCGTTAGAGCTTGGTTTCTTATAGGAAGAATATCGACGTTGTTTGTCACTCACTGCATTAACTGTATGTAAAGATGTAACAGCACCATGAATTGATTTGGCTTCTTTAATTGCCGTTTCTATGCATTGTTCAATGTCAATAGCTGTTTTAAGGCTAATGTCTGCTTCCATTAATAAACGTTCCTTAATGCCTGGAATATTCGTTTTTTGGATCAACTGGTCCCGTGTCATTTCATCTTGCATTGAGCCAAAATTACATGTAACCAGAAGACCATGTAAAGCTGCTATGAATTCATCTATGGTTTCATTTTGTAATTGTTCACGTTCACCAAAGCGGAATCTTTCGGCGACAATATTAACCGAAGGTTGAAAGTGTTTTTCTAATGTTTGTAGACATACCTGAAAAACATTGTCTGTATCCGTTGAGGAAACTGGCGTCGGCGTTTTGTAAATGTACTGCCCTTCAGCACCCAAACAGTTTAATAAGCTTTTTTGTCTACATGTAGCTGCCGCGAATATGAACTGGCGTGGATAGCAATGTGGTAGTTCTCGTAAATATCTCTCTAATCGCGCCATGACATGACCGGAGTCCCTGGTGTAGGCAGGAATGGTGTTGGTGGTGGTATCTGATTCATCGTAAAATGTTTGTAAATGTCACTTACTGGTTGAAAATGTAGAAAATAATTACGTAGGAATGTTCAACGAATCCTCGTCGCCATTTTTTGTATGGTGGATACGAAGGATGGACAAAGATGATGAGATGAATGCGGATTCAAAGTGAATAGAACTTGTATTAAACAGAAACTGAAAGTTACATCTTACTTTCCTTACGCGCCACATCAGTATGTATCGTTATTAGCGAGCACATGATTACAACGAAAATTAGAACATAAACTAAATACGAGTTCAGGATATAACACCATGATATTGTATGTTTCGTTTAATATTGTGTTCAAATCACAGCCTGACTGCTGACTATGCCTTCATGACAGCTCACAATACGTGGAAATATATACATTTATACTTAAACGCAGGCCTTAGGAATAAACTGCGAATGTGTTTGTGGAATCCGCATTCAGATATCCGTTAATTTCGTCAGCACCAGAGCACAAGCAGCGCAGCTTTCTGAAACCCCAAAAAAGTTAAACCTACATATGACAGATTGATGAATCCAAATTTATATAGACTTATTTGGATGTACTGGTAGCAATAATTCCCATTGGCAGACACATAGATTTCAGACGGGTTTGCCAGGAAAGAAACAACCGGTAAGTAGTTATACTGTAGGTCACAGAATCACTTTAAAAAATAAACATCAATAAATAATATTATTACAATAGTATGTGTTATCACAATTATGTTTAGCCAGAAAAATGTCCAGAAAATCACAACAAAGCAACGGAGTCAATAGTTATTGTTTACTCGCGTTGAAGCGCCGATCGAACGCGCGAATGACATCACTATCTGGGAAAAGTGTTTATTAGTCACTCGTGTCTATTTGGCGGATCTTCGGTTTGACGACAATAATATCCTACCATATAAGCTTTTGTAAGTACATGCCAGCTTTCTCTTGTTTACCAGAATAAACTGGTTTGCGAAAACTCCGTTGTTTAATACCAATACCTTGATCTTTTCCTTTAAGTCCACGTGGCCTGGTGTCATGATAACACAGCGAGAATTTCCTGAGGAGAATCACCGTCCACCTGCTTGGCAGTGTTGAAAAGCAAACAAAACGTTTTTATTACATAACATGGTAAGAACGCATAACGAACAGTCAAATAGACGTGGCTTGCCTGTGTTAACACTGAACCGCGCAGAGGCGAAGATATTAGATAGATGACTACAATCGCCCGTTCAGAACAGCATTCTCAGTGAGAATTCGTGGAGTGATTTCGGCCGTTTCAGGACATGTGCACTGTATATATTATGTACATCCGGTATAAAAGGCTTTTTATTGCAGATTTATATACCTTTCCCCGTTTTTCTTGATTAGGAAAGTCTGTAACATATGACGAAAAAACGCAATCGGAGTTAAAAAAGAGAAACATTTTATTTATTACCCAACACTTAAAACCAGATGATGGTGAGATTATTTAATCATTTATCGTGCAAAATAATATGTTTTTGTACAAACACAAATTGTGAATTATATTTTTTTAATTTGTATTCACTAGCGGCTGACATAAGAACTATACGTCAATAAATGTCATCTGTAGGTTTTCAGCGTTATCGCAAAAATTACAAGCAAATAATATTTCAATCAATAAAGTGTAGCACATATTGTGTAGGCTACAGCGATTTATCTGGACTGTAGCGTGACTTAAGGTTCGACCAGGAACGATTAAAGAATGTAATGACGTCACAGAGTCAAGGTTTCGTCGATGTCACCATCTGTCGCAGAAATGGATCTCGTTTTAAGTGTGTATTACCGAGGCTGTTCTCTATGGAAAGTCGCATATATATACACATTAACGCCTGTTTAGACAGCTGTGTGACGATAAAAAAAATCGAACCCCACTTTTACAGATCTATATCAATGTTAACTTACTAGAAAGTGTTCCTGTATTTTTTATGTATCTTGATTATTTCATTTGTCAACTAAATATTTTTTCACGACAGCGCCCGATGGCATTGGTGGTACATAAACTCTCTTAGTTGTTTTAATATCTCCTATTTGATGAATAACTGACCAATTAACCACACCACATAAGCAGTTAGAACGGTGGTGAACAACGCGAGCAATTATTTTGGATCCATGCATTGTTTGTTTACAAATTTATTTTATTTATTAATTTTTAAGACCTACGCTTCCATTTTGCACTTTTTTCCCATGCAGAAAGCTGTTTGGATGTATTGTTGTCTATGCTATAAAAATGTTTAATAAATGCACACCTTATGCTCAGGTATTTGTATCCAGGTCTTAAAAATCGCACTTCTTGAAAGTAACGAGTCATTGCTAGAACAACTTGCAGAATCTGTAAAAATGGAAAGTGATACGGAAGCGTCATATATATCATATAGGAGTAACCAGGGTCTTTATTGACTGGTTGGTTGGGGTTTTACGCCGTATTTTATTTCCTTCATATGACGGCGTGCCAGCCCAACATGTGGACAAAACCACCCTAAACAAAAGACAAGAACGCCACAGAATAGGGACAGATCTCAAAACACAACTAATCGGCTTCCTCATACCATTTAGCTCAGAGAGCACCAGGGCAAAGGAGGCTCCCGTCCAACCATCCACATCATTTATATTGTTTATGAATAGATCAAAGAATGTTTGTCATTCTGTTAATGGAGGATTTCTTCAAAAGGCGAACACTTAAGACATATGCGACTCAGCCACCAGGATAGCGGGGAATTTCCTGGTGGGCCCCAAAGGGATGTGTTCCTTTGATTACTATTTGGGATTAAGGCCAGTCTGTTTAGTGACCCTTTTAAAAGCTTTCCGGGTTCAAACTGTAGATCTAGCTCGCTACTGCATAAAAACAAGATGGGCTAAATGTAAATCGTGAAAAAATTAAAATTAATGCACATTATTTTATTTAAGTGAGCTTTCAAATAAGATGACTCAAGATAATACGTGTTACATTAACGTTCAATTTAAATATTGGACTTTAAATGATAAGACGTTTTCCAGGGAACCTAATTATAATGGCCAGACGGATGAAGGTTCTGGATTTACGACATGTCTTAGTGGCGTTTGTAATCGATTATTAAATATGCCGACAACAGTGTTGACATTTCTCACAGCGGAAAACAGACTGATTTTATGATTTGGTTAATTCTTCAAACAGCCGCAAGTATTGAGCGGACAATACATAGTCTGGAACATATAAAATGCTTCACTTACGACATATTTAAGAATGCGAAATAAATGTGTTATAAGTGGGTTATTTTTTTTTTACATTTTAATGAACTTCTTTTGATTCGCAGCGGTATCTCGGAGCGGCTCTGCTGTTCTCGTTATGCAGTATGAATGCCTTCAGAATTGAGACTGATCACTGATGAAAGCTTTGTGTTCACTATCCGGCGTATTAGGGACCCATTTCGAATTTAATTCTAACCGTACCTACACTTGTACATGAAAATTACTTTCACTTTATGAACATAAAGTGATAAGTCGATATCTACAATAAACCGCGATACAGCCAATGTAGTCGTTAAGTTGGATCACCTATCGCACTATTTTTTTTATTTAATTGAGCTTTCAGAAAAAATAATTGTAGAGTTCTTTCATTTAAATACCTATATTAAGATTAATACTGGACTACAACTTACTGACTCTTGAGTAAGATGCGACGGAAGTAGTCATTATATTCAAATAAAAGATTCGGAAAGCCCCATGCAGGATGCCGAAGGTCTTTGGTTAACCAGGAATTATAAACTTATTATTGTCTATTTTTTTTGGACGGCACGTGTTTGAACGACACGTGTTTGAAGTTAATAAGTGTCTTACCAGTAAAGTGCAAATTTCAATTATTTAAATCACAGGATATAACTCCAAAATATCCTGTTATTTAAATAATTAAAATTTTCACTGATTTATTGATTTCCGGTGTTTTGACGCAGTGCCTTCTGGAAGATAGCTTCTAACTTAGTAAAAGCTGTCACGTGATAATACATTTCTATATTGATAACACCTATACCCTGGTTTGTAGATAAAGAAACGAGAAAACCTCAACATCTTCTCAGATGTTTGTTGTCATGATTTTCATGTTTTTTGTTTTAATTTGATAAGAGAAGCTAACACGGTAACACTGCTCATCTGGTAAATGTATCAATTACTTGAAGTATACTACTTTGACCCATTATAAGAAGAATGCACATCTCTTTGTTGTATGCATGAATTTGGACCGAACTTATCCGTATAGAGCATTGAACATCTCGTATTTGTATAGTATAGTCAACTTCACGCACTTATATGGCACAAATGTATTATATTTGAAAAAAGGACCGCGCCGTGGCTCCGTGGTTGAGCGTTGTAAATTTATACAGAATATGTACCCAGAATATAGGTGAAATACAATAAATAAAATATTTGAAAACGTAATGTTCAATCACAATACAAAAAACGTTCATCTAGAAAAAATGCATTAGTGTTAATTATGTTCAAAATAACATAACAAAACTTAAATTTAATTCACGAAAACCATGCCTCTTTACTGTTGGCCTATATTAGCAGTAGTATAATCAATGAAAGAAAACGGGTTAAGATATCGACAATTTAAAGCCAACAAGAGCAGCTGTGGACGAGGAGATAATCTGACAAAATGTGAATCCCTTCATTCGGGGGACATCTGGCCATCGCTATACCGACTGAGTTACACGATCACGAGCTACACGACCACGAACTACAAGACCACGAACTCATCCAGGTTAAGTTAAGGCTGACAATCTTTGACTAAGGAAAGCACTGAGACAGTGGTACTAAAGCAGTATTTTTTATCTATAAATATATAAATATTACCAAAGACGTATTTATTGTTGAGTAATACGGAAAATCTGCTTAATATAGCACTGTAATATGACTAGGTTTGATAATTAGGCTAGCACCAATCCCCACATTCAACCCTAACGTGCTTTTCCTATACGTGGCTATCCAGGAAAACCCTAGTGCACCTGTACTCAAACAGTTGGAAGCGACAACTCCCACCACCCTTGGTACACTTAATTGCACTCTCCCCCGAGTGAAGTGATCCGCTGAAAGTTTCAGATCCCCCTAGGTTGATGCGCACGCACTCCAACGGAGCTCAATTTACTGCCAAGTCAACACAAACACGCTCGCCGGCTGAATGAATTTATTGAGTTCATTTATGGTAATATCTAGAAAAAAGGCGCTACTTTAGTGCCCTTGTGACACTGCACTCTGTATAGATATTAAAGATCCGCGCCCATTCTTAAGATGGGATCCGATGTGAAAGAATGAACATCCATAAACAGACCCACAATTCCTGGTGTGTTCAGACCCGACACTATCTGCATGATAGTATGTCCAACATGTCCAGGTCCTCTGGCTAAGGGCAGTATGTTTCAGATTATATTCATGCTGTCATACTTAGCACTGGAAGAACATTATCTTTCCAATGTCATTTATAATTTTGTTAACATCCCCAAATTGATAGACCGTAGAAGATCATCCGATCTTTGTTTTCTTTATAAATGTGTACATTCAATGATTGACTGTTCGTATTTGGTTCTACAAGTCAACTTTAATTCTCCAATGAGACAAGTAAGGGAAATATATGTTTTAAAACCATAATTGTCACGAATTAATATTAGAAAAAAGTCTCTATTCCCACGAGCATTGAATTATTATAATACGTTGTCTACATTAAGCTCATCATTTGATACTTTTAATTCATATAATTCTTTTAAAACTGATATTCGTGGATTAGTGTTCTGATTTTTTAAACAGTAATGAATCTCTTCTAAAATTTATGTTGATATGGAATATGTCTTACTTTTTACATCTCTAGTCTATGTACATATGCCATATTTGTGTCTTAACACAATTTGTTAAATCTATTTTTTTTTAATCTGTAAAAACATATATTTAATATTCGTATTACTTACTTTATTAATTTTCTAAGATATTTACCTACATTTTATATATCTGTGATAACTTTACAAACATGCATGTATATTGGGAACAATGGTCTTTCTGTGAACATGTATATTTCTTTGTAAGCTGTATGTTATGTCTATTTTGCATAATCTGTTTAAATATTATGTGTATTACCAGGCCTGTAATTGGGCCTTGTGCATGTTGGATCCTGAATAAACAATACAATACAATACAACAGTGATCAACACTAAAGTGACTACACATTTAATGGATGTGTTAAAGTTGTTGTCTACAGTTGGAATACAACGCCTTCATATAAGTGAAATACCCTTGAGCACGGCGTTAAACACCAATCAATCAATCCAACATGTCCAAGATAAACATCATTCGTAAAACAGATAAATCTAAATTTAGCGTTTGTCGGGATCAAGTTCATCGGGCTGAAGTTGCAGAAAATTACTTGTATGATCATTGGTTTAAATACTTTAATTTAAGCTAGATTTGGCCGAAGCGAAGTCCTTATCAAGGATTTAACCTTAACAGCATCAGATAAGTATTTCCTGACCATGGCCTCTCCGGCATCCTATACCATAAGATTTGGAAATCAGGCTGTATTTTCGGTTATCTTGATAATTTGTCTAGAGCCGATAGGATCAGTAGCTACAAAACAATGGTTATGGACCGCCAATCACTGACCCCTATACTACTGCTTATGTTACTGAACTTAAACGCAGATTTTGAACAAGTTACCAACACTATAAACCATGCTTATATCACCATTACGACAACGCAGTCTACTCTATATCTAAGCTTCGTCAGAATCGAGATATGGTAATTAGCCCGCTGACTAAGCAGAAAAAGAGACATAACGCGAACTGAGTTATCCTGACCCGTATATATACCTAATATCTATGTGTTTACGGTAACCAGAACCACTCGAGATTCAGGTCTATCTAGAAACTTGTCTCTGAGAATTGATCTAGAACATGAGATAATTTATCGA
>JAVFBZ010185634.1:0-14984 GCA_032466195.1 Katharina tunicata
TAACATCTGGCCGCACAGCTTCGGCTATTTCCGGACGATTTTCCGTATCTGCACAAATTATTTTCCAAATAAGGAGAATTGCACGGGTAACACAAACGCACCCCTGGAAATAGGTCGTGCTCGATGAATCGAAAGGTTTCAGCCAATCAAATTGTGCATTTAAGTTTAACGGAGTTACCTCCCTTCGTTCATTTTTTTTCCAATGACATTAAGGCCGAATGCGTTCCTCTCTAACGAGGATCAGCTGTTTATCCGATTTTACAGTTGTTGTGTACGGAAATGTTATGGCAAATATAACAATACGATTACAGCAAGTGAAATCATAGCAACGAAGTTACGTTATTTGTTAAGTTCTCGCGAGAAGCGCATCGCATTCTACCCTACTCATGCACATTTTGTATATACGACGAGTCGAATTCGACGAGTTGATACTACGAGTCGCACCGTGTGAACGCAGCTTAATGTGAAGACATACGGTGATCACTCTGTTGTCCAGCCGTTCAGAATTTTTCATAACATTCGTCGTTTCGTTTCAATATGTTCAACCTCTAGGCCAACCTCGTCTGCACCTGAATCTAAAGAAGTAACAATGTCGTCAAACACGTAGGTAGTCATTCTTTAACTTCACTTGTAATTTGGGTGATATCGATAAGCAGATCTGATTTCTTACCAGCTTAAAACAGTTTAAGACTTTTTTTAAACAGGGATGGCCACACCAAACATGGCGACTAATAGTGGTCGTTCGGAGGTATATTGTTGTCCTCCTTCAGAGATATATAGCAATGAACAAAAACTTTCGCACTATAATTTCAGTATTTTAAACGACAACCCAAAATGTTGCTGCAGACCGGACGGCACTTTAATAATGGACTCAGCTCAAATTGGAATAATTAATAAATATTTTATCGCTCGATAGAAATTATTGAGCTGGGCTGTTTTTGTGAATGGCTATACAGAAAAGTCTTTTGGCGGATTTCCCCAACGGAATAAAATTAAAGCACGCAAACTGTCGATCGTTAAAGTAATCGGGATCCATCCAGTGAATAATTCAAGAAGCTGTTCTCTAGTTTTGAGAATTGTATAGGACGAGAAATACACATTATTAATGGAACATGTTGAAATTGTCTCTGATCAGACTACAATAATTGTTAAGATTCGGATTTCACCTTTTTTTTTACCCTAATTTGGAAATTATGGACAACGTCACAAAAATCTAATATAATAATATGTTGAGAATTAAGGACAGAATATGTTTTTAAGGTTGTCTTGCTGAGTGTACACTCTGCACTGGAAAAAACTGACAAAAAACTATTTCATAATATAAGTTTATGCTTCAAATGCATACCCAACCATCATATGAGTGAAATAACCCTGTGCACGATGTTAAATACCGGCCTATCAATGACATTATTGGAATATTTAGCAATACCTTTACTTATTGCATTACTTGATTTGTGTTAATTTTGTCCACCTGTCAAACTACAGTTTTCATGATGTTTTAAATCTACATATAATTAATGAATTACAATAACTAAATAAAATACTTGTGGCAAGCAAATTACTGATCTTTTTTAAAATACGAAATACACTTTAATACACCTTGTGTATTTATTGATATATCTTGTATATATCGTGTAGATGAGATTAACAACTCATATCTGAATAAAACTTGACTTAAACGTCTCTTTGACAACACCAATCAAATAAATAAATAACATAATACTCTTTGAGAAAGACTGTTTCAATAAGCATTATCCAATGTCGCACTTGAAAATAAGAACCGAAAATTATATTAGATTTACAAAAGGCTGAAAGTGTTAGACGCATACATATATTTTATGTGTGAATTGTATCTATAATTTCAGTTTTAAAAGTTCTAATATCAAATCGACATATTTTCCCCTTTTAATACTTTATATGAAGTCTCAGTGAAAGGACTTCGGAACTAATAGTTATTGGTGAATTGTGGTTTGAAAATTAAAGCTCAATACTTGAATGTTCATAAAAGACAACTGAATTAAGACTCATTTCAAGCGGGCAGGAAAACAAAAGGGAAAATGTAAAGAACATGATTTAAGTCATTCGTATTTATAAAATCTATTAATTTCTTTAAGTGGCATTTATAAGTTGGTTATTGTACAATATAGAAGTTTGTTTTTCTAGGATTTTACACTATGTGATACTTAATTAAAATTATTAACCTGTACGGTATCCGACTTGGCAGCCCAATATAGCTGTTCGTCGATGTTACGTAATATTAAATTGTTTTCTTTATAGATTTTTGTGAACTGGTTGGTTGTTTACTATGTCTTCATATTTTTTACATTAGACCAGCACGTTCACTGTCTAATCATAGTAAAGATATAGAGAGCAAATTTGCCACCAACTAACATGGGTTAAAGTGAAATATGATTTAATCAACATTAACTTTACCACCTTTAACTTGAGGGTTTTTTGCCCATGTCCATCGCCCATCGCAACTATATCCTTTGACCGGCACTCGTGGGTAGTCAGTCGTGCTGCCCTCTTTATTTCGTAGACTGCTTATTTAAGCCTCTAAACTCTAGATGTCTTAATTACTGTTCACATAAGCAAATGTATCAATTCTTCTATGTCGATATACGTCCAACATAGCAAGTAAAACAGCTGTTCCGTCATCGACCATAGTCAACGCATATCCATGTGCTCTTGTTTATCTTCTGCGAGACCCGGGTGCTACATGCGCACTCGACACTCCTGTCGGGCTTATTGTTTCAACATGTTTTCACAACTTACTTTCAATCCATTACAGTGACGCATTGTTAGGGTAGCGGGAAGCGACTCGTGTCATGTCTGACGATGGTCTAAATTTGCAACGTTGTGAAAAAGACATGATCTGAAGTAGCTGTTTGACTAATTGTGCGATTTTTACACTTTTTTGAAGGAAGGGCAGTTCATGTTCAGTTTATATATTTTTAAAATGTTATCAGACTTTGTTGATATTAATTGTTACGTGGTATTCATAGGTTCAAATTAAGTTGTTTCTTAAGCCGTGCCATTTCGAAAATGTTGTCTTTGTTCGAGAAAGCTTTCCGGGGTTGTTAACAAGGTGTACGCAACGGAATATATGGCGGTTATTGTTCCAAGAAATTGAACGCAGGTTACACACGGGCAATGGCAGTTCGAATGCCTAGGAACTGAATAGTAAACTTAATACTGAAATAAGTATCAACCTTGAGATGATGAGTAGATACCCAAAATTTTGCCTTGAAACAAATTGTTGAGTTACGTATTTAAAATGACTATTAAGATATGTACTATTAGCCTGCTGAATATACAAAAAGGAAATCATCAAAGCCATTGCCTCAATAAGTATCACATAGTCTTCGAATCCTTTCACTTCCTGTTCTATTTTTTTCCTCCCTTGTGTTGGTGATAAACACAGTCTCTCTGTGATCCTGAGAGAATTCAATGGTAAAATAACTACTTAAACGCCCACTTCTATTTCTTGTATGACCATTAGAGCTTCCCAAAATCTCGCTAAATCTAGTAAATGCAATAAACCTTTTCAGCTTTCGTCGTCTGACGAGCCAGGCAACATCTCATGATATGACCTGCATGGTTTCCGTAGAGAAACCTGCAATTCTCAAACTCCAATCTCTCCTTACGAGAATCACGGACAATAGAACGCCACAGCCCAGTATAAAAACAAATTCGTTTTGTTTTTGTAATTCCCAACAAGAATGGATTCAACCACACGGTTGCCTAAAATCTATATTTATCTCTTGCATTGAACGCAATTCGTCTGAGGTATATTTATCGTTTTATATTTTATGATTTAGAAAAAAGGTTCAATATCACGAATGCCTATAATAATCAGTTACTTATTCTTCATCTGCGTATGCCCCATTAAGTGTCTTATTCATGTCACGGACAAGGTAGCTGACGAAATCCTCTTTAAAATCTTGAAATAGAATAACATTAGATATTATAATTAAATCTTGAATTTAATATTTAATATCAGCATAACGCTGGTTTATATTATCGTACAAACACTGTCACCCAGAGTATTTTAGGCTAGCGAAGCTATCTGTTAAAGCATTAACAAAGTACAGAATGCATTATTATTTACAGTCTCTAAATTTAAATTAAGTTTGAAGCAAGCTGACAAACTAAACTGCCACAATACTAAATTCCAGGTCGAGGTTATTAAATAAAATTACTTGTTCTACAAAGTCGGAATAATGTGCTCTGTAGGGTCGTTGACACTTCCTTAAATGCTAATTAAACTCCTTAGACTTCACCGATGGAAAATTATAGTTACTAAGTAGGGCTATATCTGTGGTCGGTAAAAAAAAATGGAACGGACTGATATAACATTCAGATTGAGTTAGTGCGAATTTTAGGCTAGACTTTACCTTTGAGAATTTCAATAACGTCATTGCTTCCGAATATGAGTTAGAAGCCGCTATATAAAAATAGGTAATTTCTAAGGTGAGGTCGAATACCTTACTATGTGACTAATTATTATAGATAAAATGTATTTGATATATGAAGGGGCGCGCCGTGGTTCAGCTTGTTGGGCGTTGGGCTGCTGAATCTCCTCTACTGACCCTTAATAGGTTCGAATCCCCCTGTGGAACGTAGGTATATAAGGGAAGTTTTCCGTTGGATGCGGAGGTTGCGGGTGGTTTTAACGAGGTTTCTTCGCAATTTCACACTTTAAGCAGACAACGTATAGTCACCAAATTAGTGAAATACCTTTTAATAAGATGTTAAACGCCAATTAAATAAATAAATATTTGATATATAATATATACCCACCGTAGTTGGGGCCGTTTAAATCAGACACCTACGTAATTGATTTATTTAGATACAATCCACGGCATAAATAAATTCTAAGCGGAAATTTTCTTACGTATATTCAAGACTGAATATATCACAATAATCATTCCAATACCCCACTCGACTCTTAACTATGTCAGATGCAAAGCAAATTGGAAGGCTGACCTACACATGGTTTAAAATTTATTTTAATATTTATTATTATTTTATCGCTTTAGTATTGTGGTACATTTTATTTACTTTGACAAGTATTTTGTCTTTTGTTTAGTGAGCCTTATAACACGCAAATTATAGTAAATGACAGAAATCGGGATCTACCCGGTGAATAATTGAAGAAATAAAATTCAATAGAATAGATAGTGATGATTGATTAAGATTGTTTCGGTTTAGCAAAAACAAATTGACAGAATACAATAGAGATCTCATGATTTGGAAAGTGCCCGATTCGTAAAAACAAACATTAAAAAACTTTTTCAAAATTGATAAATGGGTCTCCAAACTATAAATAATGCACGTGAGTAAAGCTTAACTCTGACACATTGTTTTTTCAAAATGATTTGTTTTAAAACAATAGATTAACTGTGTGATTTAGCAACAATTTTATACAATAATTGTCCATTTTTTCTAAACACGAGATAACTAAATAAACACTGTAAGGTTCCAATATTGCTTTATAGGCATAATAGATGTTCAACAGCTTTGTTTGAGTCGTAGTGATAAAAGCAATTTGACAATTGCCTATAGATGTGCTTGATATGGTCAAAGACCATGAACACTCTTTAAGGATACTAGAAATTTATTTTACTGTCACAAAAGTGGAACCTGGAGGGAGTGGGTGACAGTGGCTAAACCGACTTGGCAGACCAATTTCTTTGCTGATAACTCAAGCCAACCTCAGCCAAACAACCAAAATGATGTCAATACACAAAACCCTTCTTTAATAAGGATCACACAGTCTTCGTTCATTTTGTGTTTTTTTTTTTTTCTTCTTTCCACTACTCGTGTTCCTGATAAAGATTGTTTTATCAAAGTCCATTGAATGGACTTGTGACAACTGTATGGCAGTGTTATCAAATGACGCTACAACTACAAACTCACAACCTGGACTAAGCTTTTAAACAAGCATGCAGACCACTGCAGTTCACTGCAGACCCATTTTGCTTTCAATTTTCCTGGTAAGGTTTAAATATCTCCCACCTTATTGGGAGAATTCTGCCAAATAAATATGATGAATTTAAGTGCATACTCCTAAAAAAAACTGTTTTCTGACGGAGACCTGGCTATCAAAAAAATGTTATGGCAATGAGTTCGAAATATGTGGTTTCAACAAATTTAGACGTAATCATAAAAATCATATTGGAGGTGGGGCAATGGCCTTTGTAAATAGTACCCTATCCCATCGTCGTCGTGATGGTGTGTAAAGCGACGTACTTGAAGATATATGGACGGAACTTAGAACACACAAGGGTAACCGCCCAATCCTGATAGGTTTATAGACCTCCCGATAACCGAACGTCGTGGAACGATCATTTCCAAGTATTTCTTGACTACATTATGCCTTTTGGCAACCACGTGACCACGACTTTATGGATATATAAAAAAAAACAGCAGCTGGTTAACTTGATGTCAAACTATGGTCTGTCATAATTTATTAACTCGCCCACCGGTGACACGGATAATACAGAAACATTCGTTGACCATATATTTGCATGAAGTCATAATAAAATATACTCTTCCAAAGTACTAGATTATAATATAAGCGACCACAAACTCATCGCTATAGATATTAAACATATATCAAGGAAAGGAAATGCTAACATGATTTAAATAGGTTTGTTAAGGCAGGATCTTAGTACTTTCTTTCGTCAGTGATGGACTGTTTCGATGACCCCGACGATATGTTGGCCGGTTGGATTGACCTATTTCAAATGTAATCGATGACCTAAAACACCAGAAACGTCTCAAATGGCCTACAATTGATATTGACAGCGTGGTCCGCGACTTCGTGATAAATTTGACAAAACAACGGGAAAGTGATAGATAGAGAGGCTTGATGTTAATCTTATTGACCAAAATAGACAAACAAACCAGTTCTGGGTGCATTTGAAAGCTTTCTTCTAATCATGTATCCGCTTCAATATTTTAGGAGGAGAGTGGGGATGTATTTTCCGCACCTACAGAGGTAGTCGATAAATTGAATGAATATTTTGCAGGTGTGGTCTCTTAGTTGGTATCAGATGACAGTTTGGTTGCTGACGTTAAACAATTCTGTTTATTATTTGCCGATCTGTCTGGATTCGCACTGGCCATTCGCACCGTTAAAAGCCGATCAGAGCTTAATATCTCCCAATCTTCAATGTTCATCACAGATCATTTGTCCTCAGATAAATTAACTTACAACGCACAATAGCGACCGTTGGAGAATTTGATTAGCTTAGAGGTCATTATTGGAGCGCATATTTTGTATGGATATTAACTTCTTCTTTATTAATTCACACGACGTTTCGACACAGTTACTAGTGTCTTTGTCAAGTACTTGACAACTTTCTTGTAAATAAATGACACACCTTCACTTTAGTGATATCAAGCATTGTGGAATCATTTGGTGACGTAGGTTATACGGCTCTATGAAAGTACTTGTAATCGACGTCTGGTGTTTTGGAAAAATTATGAACTATACATATTAAAGCAGTCGAAATTTAGTTCGAAATCTGACGAGTTGACATTTACGAAGTTAAGCCAATTTCAATTAAAAACACTTACGTACTTTTACAGGGATCTAGTGATAGTAAAAGCATTTCTTCCCACAGTGTATGTCGAATTAAGCTTAAGAAATCTGGCTGTCTATATCGAACATTTTGTCTATCAGAAACAGGAATGTGAATGTCAACCATTGGTTAGCCGTGGTAACATAAATGCAAGATTTTACTCATATTGTTTGATAATTTGGTTTCTTAGAAATCTAGTTCACTTAACACCTTGAGAACATTTTAAGTTTTAAAGAGAGCTAATATGTTACGAATTCAAAATAGTTATGAGGCGTAACGTTAAACTATTTAAGCCAATTCACAAAACAATTGGTAGGAATAACATAGCCGCCATTTAGAGAGTTTATTTTCCTATTAAACGCTGTTGCAAGATAATGTGCCTATGTACGCTAGATCTTTATGCACATTTATAATTACAATACTGTTGTCGCAGGAAAGTTATTTGATGAGACGGAGATCTAATTTTCCTATTAAACCAACTCTCGCTGTGGCAAGATTATGTGCCTCTGTACGCATTGATCTTAATGCACTTTTTTAATTACAATACTGTTGTCGCAGGAAAGTTATTTGATGAGACGGAGATCTACTTTTGCATGGATAGCGTCTGATGTGATTTGGAAACCATGATTTAGGTTGTACGAGTTAAACGACGAAGGACGACAGAACAGTCCCTTTTTTTCAGCACGTAACATACAATCTTTTATGTCGAGTGTTAGTAGAGAAATTACTGGTGGTGCTCTGTCACGAAGAAACGGAATGTGTGTAAAGTGACTGGGTGTGATAAAAAGACTCTGGTCATGGATCCATGGTGTGTGTTACAAAGAGGTTAACGGAGAGTCACGCACTTTCGTCTTCGATCATTTTCATCTTAAATTTAGTGTACACGTTAAAAGAAATGTTTGAAACATTAAAACGGGTTCGTGTCATTAAAAGCAAATGTTTTGTTACAGACTTCAAAGAAAATAAACCGTGAAAAAAAAATACTTTTGTCATTAAGTCTTGTGTGGTTACTTGTAAGTGTTACGATAATTTGTATAATCATAAGGCCATATATTATGTTCCTATGTACGAATTGATGCTTGTTTAATCTACTAACAATGTTTGCTTCATTTTTCATTTCAATATTATGCAAAATTTACCTTTTTTTTACGTATCAACAAATCAAATCCCTAAACTGCATTTCACTCATATACAGAATTTGCTGCAAGTTCATAGTGTAAACTGCGTCCTTGTTAAATCCCAGTACCGAGTTTATACAAATGTATCCATGTTCAAGGCCCACTCCGTTCTCTCGAAGAATAACTATCGGCTTAAATCTCACTAAACACGTCCATGGATGAGAACAAAATCAAGGAAGAGCACAGAATCTCGAGCACGACCATGTGGAGTTTTTTAAAGAATAAAGCATAACAGGTATTACGCTGATTTCCTCGAATTCTGGCAGAGAATTTTGTCTGTATGTAATTAAAAAAAAGGTTTAACCCAAGAAAAGCGAAGATTTTGTTGTTATATTTCATTGTAAATTAAGGAACAAAAGGCTGTTCACTGAGAATACTGGACTGGAAAGTACAATGCTCTACGAAATGTGTCCCGTTTTCAAAACATGATAAATAAGATTTCATTATTCTCATACATAAGTCGCTACTTATTTTTACCCAAACAAAAAGCATGTGATAATGGAATAACATCTTTCTACATTTTTTTTCCTCAATATATTCACCCGAATATTGATAAGGTTTATCAAAATTAAAAATGTAAATAATTCAATTTAGCCTTGAAGTTTGTAATGCTAACTTAATTCATGTTGCAAGTTTAGACCCGATCTATATGCGTATGGAAATATCTTGAAATTAAACACTAGTTTATTACGGGTGCAGATTGAAGTCCAAATTAAAACACTTATTAATTATTTCATTTCTCGTTAGACATAATTTTGCTAAATTCTTTTTGATAAACGAATCTATTCGGAATGTCTTTTCTGACATGTTTGGTTAACACCAGAGCACGCAAACTGTCGATCATGACAGTAAGCCCATCAGTGAAGTCCATCTAGTTAATAATTCAAGAAGCCTTCCACAATTTTTGGAGAACTGTATAGGAAAATAGCCACTAACGACGGAATATGTTGGAGCTGTCAAGATTTCAACAAAGTAAAATAGTGGGGCCGTCGCGATTGAAAAACACAAAAATCGTAGACTTAAGTCTAAATATTTTTGAAATTTGAGAGATTTTTATTACATTTAATTGTTAATTCAAGGTTTATTTTGATATAGTCATTGTGGACTATATCATATCATTTTAAAATAAAGTAACTGAGCGATTCAAAAACACGATTTACAGGAAATGTGCAAAGTAATGTTCAGAAATAATTCTAATTACGCAGGTCGTCTTCAAATACTGCAAGTATTGGTGTGTGTATATGAGTAAGGGCCTGCTATATGCTGGCTTGTCGGAAATCACTATATCTACATCAGCAGCCTTTTGTTTTCGCCTTTTGGCGAATATAAAGCATGTTGTGTAGTACCACCCGAACACGCTTGAAAGTATGCAGGTTTCACAAGAGTTGACCAACTCCAATACAATAAACTATCTAAGATTAAGGGCTTACTTTTGGCTGCTGTAGTATCATTGTTTTCATTTCTAGTTCTTCGCTCAGATAACAGTTGGTTTGCAGGACATTTGTTCATCCTTCTGTTTGTCTGACACAAACGTCATTTTCAATCTGACAACATCACATCAAATAACATAGTGGGCATTTTGACGATTCCCACGGAGCTTTAAATGCGATGACATTTGACATTTAATGATCGTTGGCATATTGTTTATTTTTCTGGTAGTAGTCTCATTACATCCTTTTCATTCAATAAAGCAGCCTTTATAGTTCTTCCCCAATGATTGGGATATAGCTGTCTCTTCACTTTCAGTGTAATAACTTGCAATTCTATTCTACTTGTCAATGCGAATTCGGTAAATACAGACTGTCTGTCTAATTACATCCTTTTAATGGCGCACATAAAAAGTAGTTTCTCATCTATGGTCGATTTACAAAAATTAAGTCTAAATTAAAAATACAAAAATGGTCAAGATCCAATGTTGAGAAAGCTGAACACTTTAAGGCTTATTGAAAAAAATTATCTAGGGAGAAATAGGGAGGCCTCAATAAATTTTATTTTCTAAGTTTCCGGTTTCGTGTCTGGAATATATTCAATAAATAAACGCCTTGAAAAAAGGAGCCAGAGATGCTATAATAACATTTACGTTTTTTAAATTATTAAAACATAATGTATATATAAGCAAAATTTTCTTTCTGTACATTTATAAAATATATATGTATTTGTATAAATGTAGGAAAAGAAAATTTTGCTTATATATATCATATACAATCCTATCCATAAATAGTAGTTCTAACATTTCACAAGCCATGATTAAGGTTTGGCGATTTAAACAGTAAACGTCCCACGCAACAGGACAGTCCTAACTTTCTTAAAGTAACAACAACTATTTCTTTACATGCCATATTTTATGTCGAGTGTAGAAAGACAAATTTATGGTATAGCAACTTGGTGTGATAATAATAAAGTGGGCAGCTGCATGATCGATTGAAGATACATCAACCTCTGTGTCGAAGGACGTTAGTCGAGAGGATACGTTGTGTGTGTTACACAGCGGTTGGGTTGGCATTCCTTCCACGTTAGCCGGCTAATGAGAGACACAAACTTTTATAAATTGATTTACTCGTTAGTTTTTTTTATCTTTTGCACACAAAATACGCCAGAAAAAAAATAACACCAATTAGGTTGACCACAAACACATGATAGCCAAATAAATAATTAAAGCAAAGGGATTGGTTTTGGTAAAAAAAAACACAGTATATACATGTAGGTTCAGTCCCGTGTTGTCGTGGGATAAAATGTATTATTTCTAGCCATTACATCACATGAAATTTGTTCTTGTCACCATAAAGAAATTGTCAATTAAAACTCTTACTGCAAAATTGCGAAAGCGAATAATATATAAATGGCAATTGGGAGATGTTTAATATAACTAAATCTACTTTTTCTCAGTAAATCTGTCCAATAAATGTAATCCTATATCCAATTACTTTGATGTCATAGATTAAATAAACAAATACAGATCTCTGAAATTAATAATTTTATTTCAACATCAAATATACTAATATGTTATGTAGATGTTATCTAACTGAACCCGTGTCTTACGATTGATATCACACGAGCCTGTTCGTTTTCAAAATGACGAGACTGATATCGATCATGATACACGTGCTCAATTGGATAATAGTTTTTTCACACTACAGGTTGAAATATTGAAGTAGTTTCCACGAATTTATAATTGTTTTGACAAGTGTGAGTACAAATGCTGTGGTGGTGTTTAGGCGGAGCATGAATAATTGTAGTTCACCAGTTCATCAATCGTACAACTGCATGCATGATCCTTCGCATCACCATTTTCCTTTGAATTTTATATTATTTCAATCATTTATGCCAAACTATGTAGATGGCTTGAATATTGTGCGTTTTATTTACAACAGCAGGGCCCTGTGGGAGAACAGTGGAAACACTGAACAGGCTACCCTGCCTAAAGAAAGTTTAATAAATAAACAAAAATGTTTTAAAAGATTTTAGTTTCTTACGTTGTGAGTGGAACGAACTGGATTTTAACATAACAGCCTGGTCCGTGAGCCGACCAGTGCTCATGGTGTCAGATACTTTGTCTAATTTGTAAGCTGCTTCAAATGAGACACACTTTCTGTTAAAATAAAAGGCTCAATTTTAACCAATCAGAATTTCACTTTTCCAAAGGCTATATATGCTGTGTAGCTCCTACTACCACCCTTGGGTCACGTAACCCCAATCCAAAAATTTACTCCACAAATGGTATAATTCTAATGTTCTTTTTGGCGTATTGTGACGAATAAATTTGGTCCTTGGAAATGTATTCACCTTGAAGACTGCCGAAGGGAGAATTTCAACCTGCCTTCGACTTAACATGCCGAAGTGCGCCGCCTTTGGCTGCATACAAAGAAATTAACACGAGACCGGCTGTCACATGAAGCGGTTTCCGCTTAGTTAACCATGCTGTTGATATTAAACTTTTGAAAGGTTGTGGTAAAGTTATGGTCCACTAATTAAAAGAAACTACTGTTAGTTTCACTTGTTGCCCACATTCGCTGGATATAGGTTTGGGTTCATCCGAGCCCAGATACGGAACCCTTGTAATGCCATACACAAGAGTTCCGTTGCAAAATAATGCGAATAGCTTGGGTGGAAGCATACTCACATAATTCTTTAAGTGCGATTGTGTGCGAGATGTACGTCGCAATTTGTCCTAGCGAGCCGACAGTTCAAATTTTTCTGCACCATGTTTCCCTCGATTCAAGTGTCGCGCATGCGTTTTTCTTATGCTCGCCGCACTCGTACATTCGAGTCGAGCTTTTGAACATGGCGCAGAAAACATTGAACTGTCGGCTCGCGAGGACAAAAAGCTACGTACATCTCGTATGAATGGCGAAGGAAGCCTCTAGTATAAACTTCGGGCGAGCATGGTATAGTTTAAATGTTGTCATCTTCATTTCAACAATCTCACTTGATGAATTCTGTGCGTATGCTTCCACTCAAGCTATTCGCATTATTTTGCAACGGGACCCTTGTGTTGGCATAACAAGGGTCCCGTATCGGTGCTAGGTTCATCATAAACTGTTCCTCCTATGAACAGGAAGTAACAAATAAAAACAGTCATGGTCAAATAACAGCCCCAGCAAGTTGTTAACAAAACTGCTATTACATTTTTTATGGAATGTCTCTTTTTCTATTGAATGCCACTTAAAATTGAACAACTGTAAGTAAAGTGTATGGTGGACAGTTTGCCATGATTTATTTATGTTTTTCTTGCAGATAAAAATAACCTAAATTACTCCAAATTTTCTCTAGCAAAACAGAACCTTTACAGATGCACAGAATAAAGTTATATATCTGAGCCACAACATTTGAATAAACATTCACTTCACTGACAGGATCATTACCACACATGTAGCATGAAAGGTCCACCATACAACTTACTTGCAGTAGTTCAGTTGAAGTGGCTTTCAGTGGAAACGAGTAATTCTACAAATAATGTAATAGCAGTTTTAGTGATAACTTGGCATGGTTTATAATTTGGCCATGGCTTTGTTTTCTCGTTTCTTTTCCCGTAAAAAAACATTGGTAATATAAATTAAGTGTAATGAAGTATTTTATGTGTATTACATTGACAAGTCGAACGTTTCAGTAATAAGGCCAGTTACTAGAGGCAAAGTAACTATTTGGATATTAACGAATATTATTTGCACGGGAAAACGTTATTTAAAAACTTTAAAATCTAAGTCGCAGGGTGATGAGCAACAATTTAACTAAGAAGCCTATACTTTGGTCCTTGTTAATCAAAGGATAAACAAACCTTGTGTCTTGGTCGCCTCAAGTCTTCCATTGCAATTCACCTGCTCGCAATTTCTAGTTCTAAACGAAATAAGTATAGGCAAGTACTGGGACACGCCTATTAAAACGACGAATAAAAGTAATTGTTTGATTACGTGACAAATACAGGTTATTTGTTGTTCATTGGGAAATATCATGTTTATTTCATCGAGTGAATGAGAAAATCTGTACTATCACGAGTGGAATAGCAGACTTTCCATAGCAAAGTCTTCAAAAGGGCCTGGGTCAAGTTGTCCAATAAATTACTTTAACATTGCAGTAGATGCATCGTGGCTGTTTGCTCTAACATAAAGGAATTTGAATGTGAAAAGTATTTAGAAGTTTCTTCTTTAAGAGGTATAGAAGTCGAGACACTAAGAATAACATAAGATATTATTGATATTCAACTTCTGCTATATTTTTGGCGCAACGGTTCGGCCTAGATGCTAAAACCGTTTTTAAGCAAATTTCTAAAATCTTTTTTTGAAACAAGTTTTTATTTTTACTTCTCAAAAAAAAGCCTCTTTAGGGTAATGATTGGCTATTATTTTACAATTGACGAACGAATTCTATTACGAATATCAATATGAACTTGGTAAATACAGACTGCCTTGTTCTCTGCTTGTCAGTGCGGCAAAAGCTGAACTGAATCAGTATCTCTTAACACAGTTGTATAACTCTCGAGATGCCACATTGAGGGATAAGTCATTTCTGAAACAAAACGTACCATTTAACGGCGCTGATATTTCAAATTTTCAAAGCAAAGCAACCTTGACATTCGACGTCTACATAAACAAAACGGTGGTCTTCTCAAAATGACTGAGATGTGAAGTCTAAATGTTGCTGATGTGAGCAGTGATTAGCACTGATGTCCATACATTGTTATGCCCCTTTATCTTATCATCTATGTGTAATAGAGGTC
>JAVFBZ010185645.1:0-14981 GCA_032466195.1 Katharina tunicata
AAAGCCCGATTGCAACCGTTTATTAGTTTTAAATCAAGATAAAAAAACAAAACAATTTATACCTGACGTACTGGAATTAAAGTAGTCCGAGTGTCTCAGACCATTGGTTTCTTTGCAATTTTGATAATGCTTGAGTTTGAAAAATCCAGTTCTGAGATCTACATATTAGGTTTTTTGTAACCCCGGGCACATACAGTTATGTTTGCCCTCCAAAAACATGCCTAAAACGGCCAAATCGCGTGTTGCATGCTGGTAACTAAAATTACCAGGAAAAAATTCCTGTACCTTTTTATTTTAATTTAAAACGAAAACAACATCAATCCAAGATTGTTATTTAATCTGACGCAACAGAAAGTAGATACAGAACTTTCTCAGCTTGATGGCCTTTGACCTGTGATTTGTCTGTAACGCTATCCAAAACACCCTCTAGCCAAAAAGCCCACAGATCTAGTCCTAACACCCTTAGCGGGGCCAAAAACCCTGAAAGTAGAGAAAACGCCCACTATATCTCTAACATATAAAAGGACATAAAACATATAAAACTCGCATTTACAACACTGTTTGAAAAGGGAGGTTAATCAGGTTGGGGAGAGTAGTTCGATCTAGCTATGGGTCGTAGCTACGCTTTCTTGCACAAAACCAATTAAATCAACATCAAACTTTACAATGCACTTTTCCTTGAACATTGCATAACAAAAATAACACATGCGTGTCTGGCCTACAAGTGAGTGAAAAAAGTGTTGTTCTACCAGCCCTCAATATAGTGTGCGGAGAAGATTTAAAAAGGGCAAAATTTTGGCGTTTACCAATTCGCTTACTTCAAACGCTTTGTTTTACCTTCAAATACTGCTTTTGGAAAAATCATTTTGGAGAAATGAAACCCGTTCTTTCCACTATGAGTTGTGTCAAATTTTGGAGTCCACATGCTTGTCGCAAAGTGGCGTAATTGCTTATTTAAAAAGTATGACCTAAAATCTTGTCCTTTTTGTGAAAATCCGTTGTGGAAAAATATTGCCGTTTTGGCTAGGGGACGTTTTTGTATAACCATAGATATACGAAGTGATAGACGCTATAATATAAAGGGAAGGTTTGAAACAACATTTGCGTCTAATAGCCAAATTCAACAAAATAAAGTCACTATCAGTATTTTCGTTTTATTGGGACCCTTACGGGAATCAAACCCACGCCTCTCAAAGTCAGGCACCGAGTCGCCAGCAGTAAATGACGGCCACCTAAACCACTCAGCCATCCGACTCGGTGCCTGACTGGGTTCGATTCCCTCAAGAGTCTAGGCCAGCAAAATTATCTGAACTAGAATCTGTTCAGTATCAGAACTTGTTATCCCAAAAAATGAAAATACTGTTAACGGTCACTTTCTAAACGACACAAAAATATCTCAGTCACTATCGTTCTGTCAATTTACCTTGTCTCTTCCTCAGTCAGCAGTCAGCACATATCTCATTTTGTACCTTACAAAAACTTGTATGTAGTCTGAGGGGCTCAGACGTTGGTTTTTCAGAAATTTTAATAACAATGCATGTATGCGAAAAACCAAGGTCTGAGACCCACACATAAGGCTTTTTGTTAACACCCACATAAACATCCTTGTAACAGACACATGACGCGTCTTGTCTGCATCATTTAAAGAGCACACATATTTACTCGTCAAATAAGCGAATATACCAATATTTTATTCACCACGAAAGCGAGTTTATTCATAATTTTATCAGCTATACTCGTTTTTTGGTCCCCAATTGGTTGTAGGCGACTGTATATTTCGAGCACTGCCAGTCTGCCACTTAAACATCCATGTAACAGACACATGATGCGTCATTGCGCACTCTTACATGGTGCACTACAGCGCGGATGTACTTTATAAGTTATATAATAATTTTGGTTTCAGTTGGAGGATGGGCACTCATTGTTTGATTACAATGTAGGTCTGAATGACTTGATACAAATAATGGTTCGTAACCTTCCTCCTGTCAACAGTCAGACGTCCGACACGTCTGAGAAAAGTTCCAAACCCAGCAGTGGCTACAACAGTGATGAAAGTGATTCTTCAGACAAAGAAAATAAACAGGTAAGAATTTATGATTTATCTGCTCAGACTATAACTTTTTAAGTCAAGTCCTTTGTTAGTGATAAAAGGCACCATTTATCATTGGCATACTTTGCAAATTTTATTTCCTTTAAATTGGTTCACAATAGTATTTTCTGAAATGAAAATAAAAAAAATTGAAATGTTAAGATTTGATCTTTTCTTAGCCATTGGAGTCCGTCCCCAGTACAAGCCAGACTGAGACCATGGAGACGGATGACACATCCTCAGAAACCAGCGGCAGTTTGTTTAAGGTGAGAGAGTTTATAATTACTCAATGACAAATAACGTCTTGTGTTTAAAGGAGACCGCTTTGTTACATTGATTTTATGAGACCACAATCATGGGGGCTTTTATCTTGTCTATGCTTTTCTTGTTAATATTTTGTGAAATATATTTGAGGGCGAATTATAAAGATAACGACTGATGTATTTCTTATTGTATGTATTTCTTATTACAATAGAACAATCTGATCTTTTTGCAGATTACAAACAAGGCAGACATTAAGCAACAAAGGCTGAAATCTAACTTGCATGAGGAAATTGTTTTGGCTTGAAGTACACGTTGGGAATGTATTTTTTTTTTGGCTTCTATCTCTGATTACTTATTATTTTCAGGTTGGGGATATTGTTGATGCGAGGGACGTAACCATGGGGGCCTGGTTTGAAGCAAAGATCATTAAAATTAGGAGAGCTGGCCCTGAAGATGAAATAAAAACTAACGATGAAACAGATTCTACAGTCAGCAAAATCAAGTCTGAAGACATGCAGAGTGATTCAACAGATACAAAAAATCAGACAGATCCTTCTGTTGCTATGGAAAAGAGCACAGAAAATTCAGACACTCAGGATAACAAATCTACCTCCACAAACAATGAAAGTGAACAAATGAAGTCAGACAAGGGAGATAAAACCTCAGTTGATGGCAATTCAGATAAATTAGTTGAAAATGTGCCAAATGACAAGGATGAGCCTAACAATAATAATAACAACAACAACAGTGTAAAACCTTTAAAGGAATCTGACAAATTAAAAACAGACATTAAATCTGAGGACACAACAGTCTCAGAAAAAACTACATCACAGAATGTCATACATGTTTGTGATCAAAATGATGGTTTTATTTACTCTGTGCTGTATGAAGGGTGAGTTGATTAGATTATTTTTGCATGATATTTGGCTCTTATAGTTCACGATTATACTTCTAGTCGTAGTCTCTGTGCTAAGGGGCATCAGGAAGCTTGTTGTGGTGTCCTGTTTTTCGTCCTGTAAATGTACGGCTGTGTCTTCTGTGTTGCCGGGGTCATCCAGACTGGTTTCCGTCAACCATGCTGCTGGAACACCAACAGATCAATCAAACCAACAAATCACATTCCGTTCTACAGTCTCTGTTGGACGGTCCTAGTTCTCTCTGAGCCAAGAGAGAACAGCTACATTTTTGTTTGAGCTGTAAAAGTTCAGACGCTAAACATAACAGATTACTTTATGGATAACAACTTTTGCTTCTTTTATTTATTTGCTGGTCTTTAACATCGTTCTCAAGAGTAAATCATTTATGGGACGACTTTGTGTTGTCGGTTTATGGTGGTAAACCCAGAATAGCCATCAGAAAAACTACCCTGCAATCTCACCAGCCTTAGAAAACTTCCCTTATTATATTAGCAAGGTCCACTGAGGGAATCAAACCTATTGTGGGTACAGTGAAGGTACTCCGCAGTCCATGGTGCAGCCCAATTTTGGTTTATTACCTGTGCTACGTTTCTATGTAATCTAAAAGTTGATGTGTTCTGATTAGCTAAAAAAATTGTTTCATTATTACTATTGTGAGATTCCCTAGTATTGACATTTATTGATCTGTCGTCTTTGAGTAAAAAAACCTGTAGTATGGTGTAAATCCCCAGTCAATCAATCAATCAAGCATGTCAATCAATTATGTCTTGGTATTAGCAGGAATTCTTTTGCATTTGGCGCACAGCATTTTGAGTTGTTTGAAAGTTTACTGATTCCCATTTAGTACTTAGTAACAAAAACTAGTTGATCCGGTAAAAATTGAGCTGCAGTATTACAGATATGATTATTGTTTGGAATTACACAGGTTAAGAAAGGTGAGCTAATACGATTATCGGCTGAGATCATTCCTTCCAACAACCAAAAAGTTCTTTTACAAATTAATTTTGAATTCATTCCTTTTCGCATTCGTTTTATCATTCACAGATACGAAGAGGATGATTTATGCGACGTCAGAAGCAACCATGTAAGGCCACGAGCTCAAAAAATGGTTAAATTAGCAGACGTCCAAATTGGGCAGAAACTGATGGTGAACTATAACTATGATGAGCCTGATCAGAGAGGTTACTGGTACGACTGCCTGGCCACGGGTAAACGAGATACGCGGACAATTAAAGAACTAACAGCTACTGTCTACTTAGGGTAAGAGTACACAAAACAGTTTTTTTGTGTAGTGATTGTGTAAAATTTTCTTCCCCAAAGTTCATGAACCTAAGTACGTTGTTAAACCTTAAATAAAATATCCATAGAATTGTATTTTATGTTTTCAACAGGAAAGACCTGATGCCGCTGGAGAACTGCAAGATATTGTTTGTGTATGAATTGTTTGAGATTGAGAAGATTGGATCACAAATCAACCAGACAGATATAGACAAGGATCCCACTGCTTCCCCAGTTAAACGTAAGACTTCTATTACTTAGGTATATACGGTAAGTTTTCCCGTGGCTGCAGAGTTTTTTTTATTGGTTTCTTCTTGGTTTTCCACCATACACCGGCAACGCAAAGTCGTCGTATTAGTGAAATACACTTTTACTTGAATTTATTTATTTAATTGGTGTTCAACGATAAACTTTGTTGTATGTCCCGTGTTGTAATAGTTAGTTGCCAGCGATAATGAGTTCCCAAAACCTTCTGTGTGAATTTGTGAGTTTGAGCTTTGTGCCAGTTTGACAATACCTCATATTTGGAGATTGCACGTAATAAGATTAATCAATTCCAATTCGAGACATTTTAAAACCTGCTGTTTTCACCCAGTCAACTCTGGTGGTTTGGTGGGAGCCTTAGTGTGGGTTTAGTGGTTCCAAGAGGATAATTTGTTGTGAGGTAGCATCTTCTGTGTTTACAGCGTCGTTTAAACAAACAAAATCGAGCAAGTCACCTTTTGAAAGGGTTTACCACTACTTCATACAACTTATTCGACCTTGAGCAAATATGATCGTAGTGAAAATCTAATTTCATAACATTGATCACATACATTTGGTAATTTATTATTTTATTTTGAATTTTTGTTTGCAGGTCAGAATAAGCCAGAGTGTGACCACTGCCTGGATAACCCACGCAGGAAATGTAAATTCTGTGCGTGTCACGTGTGTGGTGGTAAAGATAACCCTGGGTCACAGATCATGTGTGACGAGTGTGACATGGCATACCATCTTAACTGTCTGGATCCACCACTGGATAAAATACCAGAGGAAGAAGAATGGTAGTTTTTTCAACTTGACTTTAGAAAATTTTGTTTTGTGATCATTCTGTAATATCATTTGAAAGCTTATTTTAGACTGCCCTCGTTAAGTAAATAAAAATAGTTTTCAGGGGTGAAGATGAGTGACTTGTAATTATCTTGGTCTCAAATTAAACTTTTGCCTTTTATTTTGCGGTTTGTATGTAAATCTCCTTCCTCCCACAACCCTCCCCCTAGAAATAAATTTACAACGAAAAATTTATAAATAAAAAAAAAGTACACATTTGACGTAATCAAGTAACATGTTGGTTTAATTCAGGTATTGTCCACAATGTAAGAACGATTCGAGTGAAGTTGTCAAAGCTGGAGAAAAGTTAAAAAAAAGCAAGAAGAAATCAAAGATGGCCTCTGCCATTTCTACAACGAATAGAGATTGGGGAAAGGTATGTTCATTGAAGATTTTATGTAAATTTGTGATCATTGTTGAACCTTTGCCTGCAAGCCAGTCCCAGGTGTGATTCTCAGTGGATGCATGAACAATTTCTTTCTCTATGTTTATAAATATATTTTTTCTTGTTGTAAAGTTGCATGTGAATCAATTTGGTTTGTAAAAATATTCTGCAATAAATATGATTTTTTTCAGCTCAATTGAACCTTTTTTTTACAAGAGTTTGTTAAAATTGATAAGAAATTCAAAGTAATTTTAGTATTTCCATGGCTTCAAAAATATTGGTGCAAGAAGTAAGAAAAAATAGCTTTAGAAAACTATAGCTAAGTACTTGTTTGTGTTGACACAAATAGACAATTGTTGTGGAAGGAAAGCATGATGTAAGTACAGAGCAGTAAACAACATAAGAACAAGTGAAAATATTTATGTTGAGCAGGGTATGGCTTGTGTTGGCAGAACGAAAGAGTGTCGGATTGTACCACCTAATCATTTTGGTCCTGTACCTGGTGTAGAGGTGGGAACACAGTGGAAGTTCAGAGTACAGGTAAATCAGCTATACAATTTGTGACAGCCATTTAAAGAGAAAAAAATACAATTAGGTAGGCCAGTAATTTGACAGATGAGCTTCGAGTACCCTAAATCCTCAACCAATTCTTCCTCTAAGGGCACAATTTTTAAGTTATTTTTTTAATGTTTAAGTGTGAATTTGGAACTAAAACTTATATTCTGATTATTTAAAGTCTGAACTTCATAAAAATTGAAAAATTGCATGTCTACACTTAATACCCTTTTGCATAAAATGTTGTTTTATAAATTGTAAAGGGGGTTGAATTTGTCCAGCGTTTAGGGTTGTGTAGAATAACATGAACTCTGAATAAAGGAGTGTCATGTTGGTATAGATAAATAATTATATTTAATTATCTATCACAGCATGAATTCCTTCTCAAAGTTTTCTTATTCTACCTAAAGTTAGGAGAGGGTAAGAAATTTACATGATCAGATTAGTGCATCTCAATCACACTTTGGTATATTTTTCAGGCGAGTGAGTCTGGGTGTCATCGTCCTCATGTGGCAGGAATACATGGTCGAGAAGAGGAAGGAGCCTACTCGATTGTTCTCTCTGGCGGTTATGAAGACGATATGGTGAGAATTACTCTTGCCTTAATCTTTGACGCACAGACATAATCATTTTTGTAAGGCACACAAAACTCAGTATGGATGAAACTTTTATAAAATGCAGTGTCCAGAGATAAATGCATGTCACATAAATTTAATTTAGTGTTACAGTATAAAGGGTATTGTAGAAGTTCCTTATAAGTAATAATATGTCAGCACATGTCTAGCGATTTGAATCATTTATCTGGAAGAAAATGTGTGGTTCAGTCGTTAATCTTTTCTGTTAATCAAAGTATGAGTTTTGATTTTGCTGGGGGAATGTTTTTTTTTTTAATTTTGTTTATTTTTTGGTAATGAAAAAACATCAGAAATTTTTTTTTAAGAATCTTTGTTGTTTTTAATTTATTTAATTGTCTTCCTCTCTAAATTTACTTGTATTGAAGGATGTAAAGTTGTAATTCTATTTGCTTCAGGACAATGGAGATGAGTTTACATACACAGGAAGTGGAGGTCGTGACCTCTCTGGTAATAAACGTACAGCAGAACAGTCATGTGACCAGAAACTAACCAGGATGAACAGGTATGATAAAATAACATTAGTTTTCTAGTTAAGTTCTTCCGAGGAAATGTTGTTAACGATAGTTAATTCTCATTCATTCGCTACACTTTGTATATGAGGTAGGTGTATATGCCTGGATGGTCTTGGTTTTTAGAGGTTTCTACATCTGGCACAAAAAATTATCAATCTACCAAGAGTTTCTAAGTTTTCACTTTACCACGTGAAATTCAATGTTGTCATAACTGTTAAAAATTGTAAAAATAATTATTTTAATTGTGGTGATAAATAGTTAGAAGTCACTTAAAACTTAATAAAATCAGATCAGCTTTTGGTTTTAACGGTTTTCTGTTTTAGACAAAAGTTAAATGAATTGATAGACCTTTAATACAAACACCAGTTCACATCAAATATCAAAATTTTTGATAGGGCGCTGGCAAAAAACTGTAATGCTCCTCTGGACGCAAAAACAGGAACTGAAGCAAAAGATTGGAAGGGAGGTAAACCTGTGCGTGTGATCCGAAACTGTAAGGGGCGAAAACACTCCAAATATGCACCAGAGGAAGGAAATCGTTATGATGGCATTTATAAGGTAACTGGCCTTGTGGACCTATAATATGCTTGTGCATCCATCTCTTCGTGTTTTACCAGGGCCCGCGCCGTGGCTCAGTGGTTAGCGCGTCTGACTGCAGATCCTCCTTCGATGTACCTCACAGGTTCAAGCCTCCCAGTGGACCTGAGGTATATGAGGGAGTTACACGAGGTGGCTTCGGCAATCCCGGGGGTGGTTTTTACAAGGTTTCCTCCCGGTTTTGCGCCGTTATGAGTAGAGCAGATTAAGAAGTGGAGAATCCGTCGCATATAAATGAAATACCTTTGAGTACGACGTTAAACACCAATCAAACAAACAAAACTTTGTGTTTTACCAAATTGTGAAAATAGTTGTTCATGCACGAAGTGTCTATGATTGTCTCAGTTTGCAGTAAGTTAACTGTTCAATTGTCAACAGATTCTAGTTCATGAAAAGCCTTCTGGCTCAGGGCAGTATGTTTCCAGATTATATTCATGATGTCATTCTTAGCACTGGAGAAACATTATCTTTCAAACAGTGATAACAATTAAGTGACTTCACATTTTTTGGTTGTGTTAGTCACCGTCTACCAATGGAATACACCGCCTTCATATAAATGAAATACCCTTGAGCACGGCGTTATCAATCAATCAATCATTTCATGAAAATTTAAAGCAAGAAAAGCCACCAAGAATACTCAACTATCCGACCGTCTCTCCATTCCTTTTTTATGTTTAATTTATGTATTAAAATGACAAAATTCTGCAAGTTAAGTGTTGTCAAAAGTTTAACGTATCTGAAATTCTGAATTGTGAAAACTGTTAGTAGTTTTTGTATCCGAAGTATATTTAATTTTTCTTTTATCAGATTGCCAAGTACTGGTCCGAGAAGGGTAAATCTGGGTTTTTGGTCTGGCGTTACATGTTACGAAGAGATGACCCCAGTGCTGCTCCATGGACGAAAGCCGGCAAAAAACGGTCTGCTGAACTTGGTCTTGTGATGCAGGTATATTAAGCGTTTTGAATTGATTTGTGACTTATAACTGCTTTTGTCGCAGGTGGTTGGACAAGAGATTCATTTACCCTGGTCTCTTTAATCTAAGGTGCATCAGTTGATTTGTTGTGGTGTCCTGTTTTTTAGTCCTGTTCTCTATGCCAATTTTTTTACCAATGAAGTTGAAGATGGTTTACTTCTTCCATTGGGCTGGCACACCATCATACGAGTGAAATATCCTGAAGTATGGGATACAACCCCAATCAATCCTTACTGGCAGGACCTTGTTTTATAAGTTCTAAATTTATCATCAAGTAATATGAATCATTGACCAATAAAAATTAAATGCAAATGGTGAAAATCAGTTTGTCTTGTTTTTCTGATATAACTTGTTACAGAAAGAAAAATTATGAATTTGTCTTGCACGCCATTAGATAAGTGAAAAAAAACCTAAGTATATCCTCAATTAAATCCCAATAATGATGCATAACCCCATTGAAACAAACAGAATCTTCAAATATTTATTGCTATTTTATTTATCTCTAATAAAGAGGACAAATATTTGTTTTATTTAATATTTGACACAGTATCCAGAGGGTTACCTGGAGTCACAGAAAGAAAAACAAGAGAATGCGGAAAGTGCCAAAAAGTCGAAGGGAAGGAAAAGGAAGGCCTCAGAATCTGGTAAAGCCCAAAATGTTATTTAAATTTGGACAATTTTCTTTGAGGACTGCTTCCCTCTCAGGCCTGTAGTGGAGTGTTGTCCTCTACAAATCTAGCGACTGTAAATAAACACGGAGATTATAATAATCGAGGCTTAACCAGTCATTTCCACCATTAGTTGGTGCAATCAAGTTTTTGTTACTGGTTTATTTCATCCATCGGGCAAATGGATATATGAGTGAAATAGCCTTAAGTATGACACCAATAAAAACATGTTTATGACCTTGTGAATATCTGCATACAGAAGTGCCGTTGTCACATTCAGCTTACATTCAAGCTGTCATTCTTAGTACGGGGGAAACATTATCTTTCTAAAGGAACTAAGACTTGAAGTGATATCACATAACATGTATTTGATAGTGCTGCTGTCACTGTGTACTGTTGGAATACACTGCTGCTATATTAGTGAAATACCCCTGGGCATGGTGTTAAACACCATTGTATGAATGATTGCAGGACCATACTTTCCTGTGTCACTTTGAATCCCAATTTTTTGCTAAAAGTAGTAAAATGTATTAATATTAAGTTGTTCATTCTCAGTTTTTTTTTACCTGAAATATACCTCTTTTTCATTCTAGAATCCTCCCCCAAAAAATCCCCTAATAAGAAGTCAAAGGTAATGGCGTACAAGCTAGCCAGTGATGTGAAGAAATGGATCTCAGAAGATGTTGTTAACAAGAAAATCTGGGACGAGGCTTTGGAGTGCACAAAAGATGGTGGAAAGGTTTGTCATCATTAATTATGATGTACATCAAATGGCTTTTTAGAAAGGCTTCAAACACTTCTAACGAGAGGCTGGGTGGGAGCCTCCTGTGCTCTCTCACCATATCAAGGGGCATCAGGAAGCAGATTCGTGTTGTGGCCTGTTTTTCGTCCTGTAAACGTATTGCCAGTGGCGTTAAGGTTGGTTTTCTTCATCGATTAGGCTGACACGTCGACTTATCAGTGAAATAACCTTAAGTACGGCATAAAACCCCAATCAATATCTCGTCTAAAGTCTAAACCAACCATTTTCCAGGGTCCACGGGGTGTAGCTTTTCGCAAGTTCTAATGTACAACTTTTTGGGAAGGCTGTTTATATTGTCATTTACTTTGAAGTGCATTTTGATAAGGAGTAGAATATGTGGAAATGATTTGGGCAGTATTTCATGCAGAAGTCAAGAAGTGGAAAACATTTCAAAGATGTTATTGACCTGGGTAGTCAACCATTAAGATATATAACAATCAACAATAATGTCTTAATAATAAAGTATACAAACAGTTCACTCCAGTCAAATCTTTGAACAGGTGTTTAGTTGTTTCTACAGAGTTATCTCTTTATCCTTGAAAAGTTCGAGTGAAATATTATGTCTTGGGGATTAATATTGAAAATTATGTATGATTTGGAGAGAAATTTGTAACTTATTGCTTTTGTGTTTGTGAAACTTTTTCAGTTTCCAGGGGCTGATCCTAATGACCATGGCTATAAATAATTATATATTTTTGACCATGGAAACCACGTATAGGTATAACTTTGTGTGTCTTTAAATTTGGTGATTGCTTAATAATATATATTTTGTTTTTCAGGCATTTATGGGGAAGGTGGAAGAACTGATGGGGTGTATCTGTTGTCAAGAGCTTGTCTTTAAACCCGTTACTACAGACTGTCATCATAATATTTGCCTGGTAGGTCATAATAAACTTTGTGCAAGACCCAAATTTTCCAGTATGTCAGACTTATCTAGTTCGTGAGTTCCCTATTTGTTAGAAACTAATTGCCTATGTTGATAATTTAGGGGAGGTTTGCCAGTAATGTCCGCTAGAGGGGGCATTACAAAGGGAACCATGTGATAAGGGGAGATCATGTGATATTGGCTGCATGTTGTTTAGGTAATGTGTTAGGCTGGAGTCGTTTAGCTAGTCGTCTTTTACTGCTCCAGAGTTTTTCACGTATATACCGGAGCTGTATTCCAACAGTAGACACAACCATAAGTCTTAACACAACCATAACATGTGTAGTCACTTAAGTGTTTTTGCTGTTGGACAGATAATGTTTACAGTATAGACAATGCACATAATAAGGAAGGCCATATTGCAAATGGATTTGTATCACTTGTGACACACTTAAAGAAAAAACAAAACGCCCGTGATTTAAAGCAACATGTAATGGTATTAGGTTGTCCCTCCACTTTATTGTTCCTGGGCAATAACTGGAAAATGACTTATTCGATTTTAATAAACTTAGTAGATATATCCATGTGGCAAGATTTTGCATGGGATTGAGTTTGGCGTTTGATAGTTTACTTGTGACGCTACCCACTGCCAAAGTCTAAATTTGGTTTCTAGGTGTAAGGTTTAAATCTGATATTGAACCGGATTCTTATTAAACTTTGTAAAGGGTTCCATGTGGCAAGATTTGGCTTTAGTTTGGTCTCCTTAGGCCAAAATTATACTTTGTTTCCAGCAGTCCGGGGCTGCTCAATGGCTCCATGGTTGTACTTTGGACTACAGAGTCCCCTTCACTCTGTCAGAATAGGCTGGATTTCCCATGTGGACCTAAGGTATATAAGGGTAGCTTTCCGGTGGCTTGCAGAGTTCGTGGAGTGGTCTTACAAGGTTACAAGGTTCCTTCTAGGTTTCAAACCATAAACCGGCAACGCAAAGGCGTCACATAGGTGAAATGTTGCCAGCAGTCAAATGTTTACTCTCGAGTTTGGTCTATTTGGGCCAAAATTAAACTTGGTTTCCATCAGTCAAATAGTGTAAATCGCAAGTGACTTGATCGCCTTTCTGTTGTTGTAGGATTGTTTGAAGCGCTCCTTCAAGGCGGAGGTTTATACCTGTCCAGCTTGTCGTACTGAGATTGGTAAAGACTACCGCATGCCCATCAACAAAGCCTTGAAATCAGTCCTCATCACTCTCTTTCCTGGTTATGAAGCTGGACGATAAATTGAAAATAAAACGGCTCTTAAATTTGGGGAATTTATTTTAAATTGATTTAAATCTTTGCAAAATAGAATTTTACACTGCTTGAAAATATGTTTATTGTTGGATTTTTTAAAAGTATGTCTGTCATTCTGCAAGCATACATCATGTGAGTTTTTGAAAGTAGCAATTCCTATACCATTTTTCGAAACGGAAAATCCACTAGTATTATTGGAGTTTTAATTAACCAAATTTTAAAGGAAGTTTTAAATGTGATACAATATTTTTTTTATTATCAACTTGAAAATTTGATATTATCATGTCTCTATTCATTTGACATTTTCAGGTAAAGATTAATTTTAATCTGTTATTTCAATTTGATTTTATTCAGCTAATTAGCACATGAAATAAATGACAAAGTTGCTAAAATCAAGTAAGAAGTGAACTTATTACAAAGTTATCTCCCTTAGATCTGAGCTCTTATGAAATTTTTTTTTACCGTTTGCTCATTTTATATTCATTGCATGCATCAAAACATTCCTTTCATATTTCGATTAATTTTACATTTTGTGACTTGAAAATTAAATAAATCTATACCGACACTGATTATCTAAGGGTACAGATCTTTAACAAGCGTCTTATGACCAATATCACCACGGAAGCGCCATGTCAAAATTGAAGTTAGAAAATGTGTTTTTTAAAGTCAAATGTTAAGCCAAAATTTTGTCTGATTTTCAACAAATAAATTTAATTTTCTTGAATGCTAGTTTGCTCTGCAACAGGAAGCCCATTTGTTGTGGTCCTGTTGTATCCTCACGTTAATTTACTGTGGCGTCTTGAGCGTTGCCAGTGTCAATGAGTCATTAAGCGTGGTTTTGTTCACACACTGGGCTGGGTCGGCGTCATTTGAGTTAAATATCTGCATAAAACCCCACTAATTCAAACGAATATTGTGATTACTATTTTTAAATGAATAATAAATATCAATTGGAAAATTCATCAAATTCTTATCAACAAATCAGTATGTTTAAGTTCTGATATTTTTAAAGGCCTTTGTCTCATCTCTTTATGAGCTCTTTTTTGAAGGGGTTTGTTGTAAATGATCTGTTTCTATCTTAATCTTATCTTGCATGTGTTAAACTAAATATATCATTATTGTTTTAAATGATCATTATTGTCAGGAATATAGAAGTGTTTTTATGCTTGAGCCATATACAATGCAACCTAGATTCTGTTTACATGCAGTTATTTTTTTATGAAGTCAATTGATTGTTTTGTTTATATTTCATTCTTACTTATCAATTTCCATTACTTAGGCCGTTCAAGTTAACTTTCTTTACATTTCTTTTTCATTTTGTAATGCCTAATTGTTCACTTAAACCTTCATTATTTACGGCCTAGAAGTTTTTTCGCTTTAAGTTCTGCTTGTTCTCATTTTCTTTTGCATGTTTGCATCTAAATTTACCTTTTAATTAACCCAATTATAGGGTTAATAGATTACTGAATAGATCTGCATGTGAAATTAATGCTTCACGATTTTAATGAACTCTGTGATGTATATATACAAGATGACAATACTATTTTGCTTTTCTTCATAGTTCTACTTCATATACTAAATAAAATGTTATATACTAAGGCGATTTATTTTTGTTTTGTTTATACATTCATTGGTTTATCTCTAACACTTTGGATTAACCAAGTTGAAGATAGTTAAGCAAATATCTTAAGACCCAGCAAATCTCTTGACAGTGCCTTCAATTAGTTTGAATTTGGATCTGACTGCACACAATATATATATATATTTTTTAATAACTTGTGGGACTTAGCATGGTTTACAACAACATTTATACGAACACATCAGCAGGTGGTTGGGTGGGAGAATCCTGTGAACTGTGGGCTAAGAGACATCAGGAAGCTAATTGGTCACAGTGTTGTTTTTTTTGTCCAGTCCTGCATTGTTAGTGATGTTCAGGAAGGATTACTTCCCCTATTGGCCTTGCAAACTGTGCTATGAATAAACTAACTTTTGAGTACAGCGTAAAACTCTGTTCAAACGGACACACACATGTCGTACAAATTGCCCCTTTGACAAAAGTTGAC